>JAVTVY010027028.1:0-107032 GCA_036873755.1 Hanleya hanleyi
ATTTCCCGTTGATGGACATCTCGTCTTCAGATACTGTGCGTGTTAGTATCTTATCCCCGTCTGGCGGTTCGTCTCGTCATCAGATACTGTGCGTGTTAGTATCTATTATCCCCAAGCTATGGCTTAGCTCTCGGCTTTCCAACCCTTTGGCGGATGGTTCGGCGCTGTTTCGGCAGTCAATTCGGCACTTTCGGCACATTCGGCGCATTTGCGGCGATCCTGTCCCTGTGCTCTCCCGCACGATGTTTACCCGCCGATTGTCTGAGACAGAATGCCGAACGTCCATTCTCTGCGTCTTATATAGGCTCTGGCTCCCATAATCCTTCGCGCGCCCAAACATGGCAGCCCCCATAAAGCGAAAGTATAGACTCAGGCGGTGTTGGATTTCGTGTCAGATCAACAGAGTTCGACTTCTCTCGCCCGGTTTCGATGCAAGATGCGTGTCAGGGATATTTACACGTCCCTCGCTGAAAGTTTCAGCGCACAGTTAATACAGGTAAGTCGAATATCCACCATTATCGGTCCATTCACAATGCTATTTAGAATGTCAGCGTAGAACGAAAATAACATTCTCCAGGCCATGGGCATTTTCGTCACACTACCCACGCCTTCGAAAACACGACGCCCTCGTCGTGGAGCTCGGCACAGCTACCAATCACAGGTGAGTAGAATGAACCCGCAGTCCTTTCTCCGAAAGTGTAGATAGTCCACAGTATAATAACAAAGGCTTCAATACGGCAGAATTACATCAGACGTTCCTCCCAGCGGTCTAGTGGGTCGTCACTGAAGGAGGGGACAGCAGGTCCCTGCTTCACGGCACTAACCCAACACTGTCGAATTACACTAATCCCGATAACGCGCGGGGCGTCTAATTACTCGACCTCGAGTCGTCCGCCGCGGTTCTGTCTCGGTCTCGGCCGGGGGTAAAGCTTCCATCTCGAGATCCAATGGTGATGCAGACTGCAAATCAACCTCGAAATCGGCAAATTTACGTGGTCGCCGTATCTCACGCCCGCCCCGGGTCAATCGAGGTCGCCGGTCAACAGTCGGCGTTCTGACGACAGTCGATGGTTCCATGGGGTAAGGAAAGATAGCCCCATGTCCGACGCTATCATCTGATTCTACATCTCCATCGTCGCCAGACGTTTCTTCAGACTCACTGGTGGACATCTCACGAGCGTAGAAAGGCTTCAGCTTGTCATGGTGAACAACCCGGAGACCTCCTTCCTCATCTGCAATGCGGTAGGTCACGTCCGTGAGAGCTTCCTTTATCACGTATGGTCCTGCCCAGCGGTCTCGTAGTTTCCGATTCTCTCCACGTCTTGGAGCAGAAATGTACAGGTAAACCTGATCTCCAGGTTTATACTTTTGCGGAAAGGCCTTGCTATCATATAGCATGTTCTGGCGCCGCAGGCTCTTCCCAGTCACTTCCCGGGCGTTACGATGAATCTCGTCCATCTCGTCCCGTAGTTCCCCTACCCACTCTGTAGGTTCCACTTGCTGACGTGGAGGAGCTCCCAGTACCAAGTGAGACGGCAGAGAGACTTCCCTCCCGAACACCATCATATTCGGCGAAAATCCTGTCGTTTCATGGGCTGTAGCACGATAGGACATCACTACAAGCGGTATATGCAGGTCCCAGTCGCTTGGATGACGGTCAACACTGGCATGTAGCATTTGGGCTAATATTCTGTTGAACCGCTCAATCATGCCATTTGATTGGGGGTGGTATGGCGTCGTCCTTGTCTTCCTCATCCCCAAAATTCGGCACATCCCTTTGAAAACTCGGCTCTCAAACTGGCGGCCTTGGTCCGAATGGATCGCCATTGGAACACCGAACTTGGTCACATAGTGTTCCACCACAGCCTGTGCAACAGTAGGAGCTTCTTGATTGGGCATGGCAACGGCTTCGACCCAGCGAGTAAAGTAGTCTCCGATGACCGCAATATACTGGTTTCCACTGCCCGTCTCTGGCATTGGCCCAAGGATGTCAACTGCGATCCTCTCTCCCGAACAACCAGTCATCTGTCCACTGTGTGGTCCTCGCGGTTTGCGTCCAGCCTGCTTTCTTCTGTTACATACATCGCAGCTTCTGCACCATTGGCGTATGTCCGTCTGCAGGCCAGGCCAGGTATAGGCCTGCCTCACCTTCGCCAAAATCTTCTTTACTCCGAGATGTCCACCGGTGGGACCGTCGTGGCACTCTCTTAACACTTTACGGCGCAAGGAACGAGGTACAACCAGCAGTCGTCGCTTGATATTTCCACGGTCATCCACCCAACGTCTAACCAGCAGCGAATCGCAAATCTCCAACATATCGAATTACAAGCGTCTAGTCCGTCATTCATAATCCAGCCGTCGTCCATTAGAGAATATCCGCGTCCATAATCCAAAGACCTATTCCATTTTCCACATAACAGTATTAGCACCAAATTCAAAAAGACAATCATAGTATACATAAACATAGGCTTGTTTCCTGCAAGAGAGAAGCGGTCAACAGTTTTCAATGATGCCCCCAAGACATCATGATGTTCCAGAAATATCAAATCCGTATCGCAAGCAAGGCACCCCACAGGCTTTTCGTGACGAGTCCGTACGGACTGACGTCCTCCCGGTTTGGACGGCTACCTTGCCGCACCCAGTCGAGAACAGGTTGTAGGTCGGGATCTTCGGCCTGGGCTCGGCCAAACCCTTCGCTTGGCGACACCATCTCAATCACACGGGCGGCTGCCTGAACGTCATCGCTGCTTGATCGACCACACTGTTTGCATGGGATACGACTCAGTGCGTCGGCGTTACCATGTTTCCGACCCGGACGATGCTCGATGTTGAAATCGTAGACGCCAAGGGCCTGAATCCAACGGGCCAGCTGTCCCTCCGGTTCCTTGAACCGCATGAGCCATCTCAGCGAGCCGTGATCGGTGCGAAGCAAAAACTTCCGCCCAAACAGGTAGTGTCGAAAGCATTTGACGAAATGCACAACAGCAAGTACTTCTCTTCTCGTCACACAGTAGGCTCGTTCGGCCTTCGACAACACACGACTGGCGTATGCCACGACCTTCTCTTCTCCATCTATCACCTGCGACAATACGGCCCCGATGCCATAGTTACTCGCGTCCGTATCCAAAATGAAAGGGAGTTTAAAGTCTGGCATAGCAAGCACAGGCGCGGTTTTCAGTTAGCGTATGCAGCGGCGCTGCAATGGTGGCAAAGTCCCGGATGAAACGCCGATAGTAGCTGCAGAGGCTCCGAACTTCGGTCTGCGAAACGGGTGGAGGCCAGTCTCGCACAGCACGGATCTTATGTGAGTCTGTTCCAATCCCATCCTGTGATACCACGTGGCCTAGATAAAGGACTTGTCGTGCCCCTATGACGCACTTGGACGGCTTGAGCTTAAGACCATGCTGTGTTAACCTCTCGAAGACCCCATCAAGACGCTGAATCATCTCGTCAAACGTCCGTCCAAAAACGATGATATCGTCAAGGTAGACGAGACACGTATCATAACGGAGTCCTGCTAGGATGGCTTCCATTAGCCGCTCAAAGGTCCCGGGCGCATTGCAGAGCCCGAACGGCATAACTCGGAACTGGTACAGACCTTTCCTGGTTGCAAAGGCTGTCTTGCATCTATCTTCGGGGGACACTTCGACTTGCCAGTACCCTGACATTAAGTCAAGGGTACTCCACCAACTGGCATCTGCTAAAGAATCCAGAGAGTCGTCGATCCTCGGCAACGGGTAAGCATCCTTCTCTGTGATCTTGTTCAAAGCACGGTAATCAACGAAGAAGCGCATTTTCCCGTCCTTCTTTTTCACCAGAACTACCGGCGCTGACCACGGTCCACTGGATGGCTCGACCACCCCACGCTGTAACATGTCTTAACTTGCTCATCGATCATTTCACGGGTGTAAATTGGCGGTCGCCTCGGAGGAATGCGGATGGGTGGTGCACTTCCAGTCTTTATGTGATGTTGTACCATCGTCGTTCGACCTAGATCAGCATCGTCTTTGGCGAACAGGTCAGTATATCGGGTGACCAAATCTTCTACAGCCAGGGCTTGGTCTGTTTCTAGGCCTTCGCTCGATCGTCGAACCAGATCTGTAAGATGGTCTGGACATGCGCTGGTCGGCACGGCGGGCCTCTGTCCACCAGGTTTCGCATGGCTCGGCGTCGACGCTTCGGCCGCACTCGAAACTTGATCGTCCACTACTTCTACTTCGCCCATACGGCCACAGAGAGTCACAGCCTGGACTACAGTCGGATCTGAGGACAAGTTGAGAAACCTCAATATGACTTCGCGGTCACGGTCAACCTCGGTGAGAACCCTGGCCACCATGGCTCCTGTCTTCTGGGTAAACTCCGGTTCGTTTTCGATCATCCCTACCTCGCCTGGTAGGCCCCCACGAACTTTTCCTGTCACAACGGCTTCGGCTCCAGCAGGAATAGTCACAGTCTCGGTCACGGCTACACGGTAACAGCCTTTGCTCCCCACCACCTCGCATTGAATTTAGCGGCCACCGTACTTGACCCTGTGGCGCTCCGTGTCGATCTTGGTACACTGGGTGCTGAGGAAGTCGTACCCTAGGAGAGCGTCCCCTGTTAGATCTCCGACTATCATCTTCTGTGTTCGTGTGGTACCGTCTATAGTGATTTTAAAATCAGCTTCACCTTTCAGGGGCATCAGCGTACCGTCAGCCATACGAATACTAGCGTAAGATGGGCTACTCAAGGCTGGTCTGAGCCGCGGACTCAGCTGCTGGTATACTTTCTCACTCAGGAGGGAAATCGACGCCCCAGTGTCAACACAACACCACATCTTCACGGGCCCGATCTTGGCAGGCAAATAGAGTCCAGCTTCCCCGGAAGTATTAACTTTGGGAGGATTCTTGGGCGATCTCGGCGGTTTAGAGTCATCTGTTCTGGACAAATCTGGACAGTCCGCCCGGTAATGACCCTTTCTGCCGCACGACCAGCAAGCATTACTTCGTTCCCGATCTCCATACGTCCGTTGTTGACCTCTGGTGTATCTTTGTGGTTGTCGCCGTGGTTGAGGCTGAGACTTTCGCATTATTTCTTCCATCAAATCTTTGATCTGTTTTCTCAGCCGAGCTTCAGATTCTTCGTCATCCTCAGAGGTTGCAGCTAATCCCTCATCTTTACTAGGAACCGTAGACTTCGCGGTTGCCCAAGTCTTACGACGTTGCGAGGACTTGAATGCTTCTACTTCTACAGCAGAGTGTACAGCTGCATCTAAGGTCTTCGGCCGCGTCTGCCATACAAGAAATCTAAGCTCGGCCCCAATAGCCTCCAAAAACTGATCCTTTGCCAAGGTATCCTGTACGTCATCTCCGGCCTCGGGATAAGCGTGTTGTGCAAGCCGAACTAATGCCTGAACTAAGCCCGGAAGATCTTCTGTCTTCTCGCGGTATCTGGATTTTAACTGCGCTTTGTGCAAATCTAGTTGATTCGGCGGGGTAAAACGCTTCTCCAAGGCATCCCTCAATCGTCCATAGTCAGCACTCCCTGGTTCTGATTTCAAGCTGGCTAAAAGCTGCTGGGCAGATCCTCGGAGGGCGACGGCCAGATATTGACTCCGTTGATAGCAGCACAGTGATCGAAATGGGAGAGATAATCCCGTAATGGCGTCGTTCCATCATAGGTAGCAGCCTTTGCCGCAGTCAACATCGGTCGCCTCGCCTCAACCGCAGGAGTCGATGTCTGTAATGGCTGCCTCCAGCTCATGGGCTTATCTCGTCCTTTCCTCGGCGGCGGCGGCGGCGTCTGATCGCAACCCTGCTGCGACCCGGACATACATTCGGTTCGGCGGTAATCATCAACCATTTCGGCAGTTCCACAACTCGCATTCAGCTCGGCGGCGTCGTTTTCAGTGTCCGGTCGTCTGATTGCCTCTCTTTCCCGCATCTGGCTGTCGGTGATTTTGGATATCTGGCTCGTTAGCATCGATACACTCAACTAGAACGTTCTGGCCATACCCCTGATGGTTTGTCGTAGCTCGGCAATCTCTTCCATCATCTGTACGGTCGAATCGTCGTCACAGGGTTCGTATCGGCCCCCGAGACCGTGGTTATCAGAACCAGAGTCTTTAGGGGCTCGATAACTTCCGTTCTCGTCGGGCAACGTCTGCCACGCAGGTATCGGCGACAGGTCAGCTGGGGAAGCCGACAGCACTGCGTCTAGTTCTACTGTGGTCAGGTCTAGCAAATCCACACTCTTCGGTGCCTCAAACGCTGATCGTCCGGTCCCCACTCCTCGTCGTGACTCTTCTCGGTCCCTCGGAGTTAGCGTTGTGGACAGCTGCCACTGGCTTCTCGTCCTCCATGACAGCGAGTCGCTGTCCGCTGGACGTAGTTCGGCGCCGACATCTCCAATATTCATCATGCTTGGTTTTCTAGCTTCTTCCCAGCGTGGTTCCTTCTCCATCGGTTTCCCGGTGTTGGCCATCCCACCGCTGCCACCAGTTGTGACGTTCGAGCGGTCAGAAAACGTCTATCCTTGCGGTGTACACGAGACTTGAGGCGGCCTGGTCTCCGGCCCCTGTGACAAATTGTCAGGCTGATGTGAACGCAGTCTCGTATGACTGGAATTGGCCAACGAGGAAGGTCCGATTCAACCTGTCACCTTGTCTGGATCGAGGAGGTAGGATGGGGGGGACCTGTAGAAACAACCAAGGCAATAATAAAGTAATAATATTGTATTCTGCAATGTACACAGCTCTGTACGCGCACAATACCTGTAATAAAGATCCCTACTCTAGAGGTAGTTATCGTTAAGTGTTATCTTTATCTTAAAGAGAAATACTAATAATATATAATATATACATGAGACCCTATCTATGACGCGTCACGGCCCAGTCTCGTCCAGACTGGCTCTCGTCGTGGTATGGTACGGCGTCTCTGATTCCTCTCCGGTCGTAGGCGTAGCCCCGGACTGTATGGAACGTCTACCGTGTCTAAGGTTACACGGCCCAGTTCATCTAAGCGTTATTAATCGTCTCTGGAATCCTCTCCGTATCACTGCCTCTCCTAGCAGTAGCCCTTCGGCGGCGTCGGCCCATACGGCACACCACAGCGTCTTCGGCGGCAGCCCCTTTCGGCTCGGCAGACCTCACCTCTTCGGCGGCGACCCCTTTCGGCTCGGCAGACTTCACGTCTTCGGCGGCCCGTCTTCGGCCCTCACGGCGTTGACCCAAGGACGAGTTAATAGGCTCAGATTGTCTGCATATATATGTGGTAATAATGCCCTGGTCCCGGGGGTGTATTATTACCTTACAGTGTAACGTCAATTAATATCAATGATTTGTAATATAATTCAGAGACTTGCGGCAAAGCATAATTCGAGCCCTGCGGCAATGTAAATATGTACAGTGGATGTAAGCTTATGTTATCAGTTACTCCTAGCCGAGGCCTGTGAGTAACTAGTGTAGGTGAGTGTGATTAGATCTATTCCGTCCCTAAGGCCGACGATCTTGTATGTGAGCAAATATATGTAATCATGTAAAATGGTATTTGTGTGATGGGCTGCAGTGTGGGATATTTGGTGCTCTGTATTTCCCGTTGATGGACATCTCGTCTTCAGATACTGTGCGTGTTAGTATCTTATCCCCGTCTGGCGGTTCGTCTCGTCATCAGATACTGTGCGCGTTAGTATCTATTATCCCCAAGCTATGGCTTAGCTCTCGGCTTTCCAACCCTTCGGCGGATGGTTCGGCGCTGTTTCGGCAGTCAATTCGGCACTTTCGGCACTTTCGGCGCATTTGCGGCGATCCTGTCTCTGTGCTCTCCCGCACGATGTTTACCCGCCGATCGTCTGGGACAGAATGCCGAACGTCCATTCTTTGCGTCTTATATAGGCTCTGGCTCCCAGAATCCTTTGCGCGCCCAAACATGGCAGCCCCCATAAAGCGAAAGTTTTTAGACTCAGGCGGTGTTGGATTTCGTGTCAGACCAACAGAGTTCGACTTCTCTCGTCCGGTTTCGATGCAAGATGCGTGTCAGGGATATTTACACGTCCCTCGCTGAAAGTTTCAGCGCACAGTTAATACAGGTAAGTCGAATATCCATCATTATCGGTCCATTCACAATGCTATTTAGAATGTCAGCGTAGAACGAAAATAACATTCTCCAGGCCATGGGCATTTTCGTCACAGCTGTTAACTCCATACAGACACTGTATAGCGTTAGAATGATGAGTAAACGTTTATCGGGATCAGAAAAGTGTGAAATTTGTCCATAATGGCGGCCGTCATCTAGCTCGATAGGCCAAATGTTGACATTGCCGATTGGGCGAGTTCAAAATATGGATCGTGCGTGCATTCCAGCTTTACACAAAAGTCAGCTTATGTATGGAGATGATGGATTTGGATAAATTCATTAGTTTACAGATATCGCATTCGCATGATGGTATTTCAAAGAAAAGTCAGTCAAATCACCCGACGTTTCCAAAAGAAACTACATATAGGAAAGTTCAGCTCAATTAAGAATGAATTACTGACGTAGTATATTCCTCAAATTGGTCATTAATAGCTAAATTGTCGCTATCTGATAGAAAACTCAAAATTCACACTTCTACCCACACTTACGATTTGAGGGTTTCTCCTATCTGTTAACATGCCGTATTGCCACTAATTACTATTGTCGGTGAAGGGTCCCTTTTCTTTTGATGATTTAAACAGGTAATACATGTATATGTGATATATATTAAAGCAAAGAAACTAAATGTTCATAGTCTATTGTTTTCTGAGATAACACATTGACTATATTTTTGGCTCAATCGTGAAATCCTGGTTCATACTCATACTGCAACAATCACGAGACAATGCCTACAATAGCCAAGTCTGGGGACAAAAATATGTCTAGATTTGAGCCTTTTCAGTTGCAATCAGACATTGGCTTCCAACATGAAGTATCTTTAGAAATCTGACTGAAATCCATGTTATTTCGAAGGTTATCGAATTGATATGGAGATATTGCTGTCTTTAAAAAGTCTGTGCGGTCAAAACATCACCGTTTTTGGATTGGATAGTTTTTCAAGTATTATCGGTACTTCAATATTGTTTTTATCAAGGTGGATTATATATACCAGCTACTGCCTTTCGTACTGCCTTATTTGATTAAACTGATCGTAAATCCTCAAGTAAAGTTTCCATCAAATGAAAGACCATTGCGAACAGTGTCGGAAAACATGCTGTATTTTTTGACGATTTTATTACACAGAGAAATTGCAAATAAAGCATGATATGCTATGGTGGTCTGTTGCAATCATATCTAGGTTCGGTGACGTCACACTGCCTTAATACATATATTTCAAACTGTGTATGCATTTTCCAATGCTCAATTCAAGCTTAAGGTGTGTATACTTTGAGTTTTAGCACAGACCGACTGTTCCAATGTGCATGAAATTAAAAGCAAGATTCAAATTGACAAATTGATACTTATGAGTTACCATCTCCCAGATTTTGGTGAAACATGCACATTGAAACAGTGATTCTGTGTTAAAACTCAAAGTATGCACACCTTAAGCTTGAATCAGGCATTGAAAAATGCATACACAGTTTGAAATATATGTATTAAGGCAGTGCGACGTCACCGGACCTAGATATGATTGCAACAGACCACCATAGAATATCATGCTTTATTTGCAGTTTACTCTGTGTAATAAAATTGTAAAAAATTATAATAAATATTTTCCGACATTGTTCGCAATGGTCGTTCATTTGATGGAAACTTTACTAGAGGGTTTACGATGAGGTAGAAGAGTCGTCCGGGTTAAATATATCCAACCATCAATGATACCTTACACCATGTTTAACTTCTGTCGTTAGATCATCTCTCGTTATAAGATTTCTGAAAACAGGATTGCAAAATCCACTGATTCCAAGATCTGTTTTCTCGTGTCAAATATTCCGTTAATAAAGCCTCTAGATAAGGTAAACGTTGTAAGCTTTATGGTCTCATGGGTACCTTTCGCGAGATTGACTAGTTCCGGTTTTAGCGACTTTACTTCCGGTGTGCCTTCATCGTTCAATGAAGTTGAGGGAAATAGATAGTTCAAGTCACAGCGTTAAGACATAAGTCCGTCAGTACTACTAGAATGCAATTTGTGGCCCAAAAGTATACATTTTGTTTGCGTACTTCTAGAGAATCAGATCTCATTATTGAAGCGCTTAGTACAGTCGGATTATTCCTTGCGGAGAACGCATTGCTCTGCTCCGCTAAAACCACTATTTGTAATATCATACTAAGTGTTTGCAAATTATTTTCAGGTTGTAAGAAGCCGTTCGTCCCTAAATTTGAGGGGTTGATAGATAATACTGAATCAGACAAACGTGACCTCTATCCTGTGGGAACATATATCTTTCTGAAATGCCCACTAGGATGGATGAAAACAGGGTCCGAATTTCGGAAATGCAGAGAAGACGGATCGTGGAGTCGTAGCGGCTTTTCCTGCAAGAAAAGTAAGTAAATTAGAAGCGAACTCTGCTGATTGATATATTTAGTTATTTCTTTATTCTGTACAGTACCACAATAACTTTTTTAACGTTTTTTCTTTTCTCTGCCAGGTACTGTCTCTCTTAATGTGTATAGTGTGTTATTAATTTAATTTAGTATAATTTTATACACCATAACTGATAACTTACACCATAACTGGAAGTTGTTAACTCCTTATACATACAGCAATATCTTAATACAATGAACTTAGAAAGCTGCTACATGTAACTCCAAATAGACACTGTATAGCGCTAGAAGGATGAGAAAACGTTTTTCGGGATCTGAAAAGTGTGGATTGTGTCCATAATGGCAGGTGTCATCGAGCTCGATAGGTCAAACGTTGACATTGCCGATTTGGCGAGTTAACAATATGAATGTTTGAACAATCAAATATTCCACATGTATATACATGTACATGCACGGCTGGCGGTTTGACTGTTGTCCATAATGATTTAATGGATCGTGCGTGCATTCCAGCTTTACACAAAACCCGACTTATGTATGAAGATGAGGCATTTGGATAAATTCATTAGTTTGCAGATATCACATTCGCATGATTGTATTTCCAAGTGAAACGTCAGTGTCAAATCACCCGACGTTTCCAAAAGAAACTGCATATAGGAAAGTTCAGCTAAAGGATATCCGCTGGTGGTTTTTCACTTTGGCAGCAATTTTACCTGTTTTTTATTGGGTTATCTCCCTTACCTAGGTTAAGAGATGGGGATTTCCTTTAATAGGCTTCTAGCCGAGAATTTTGCACACCAACATTCATTCAATTTGCTAAATTGTGATAGACATTGTGATTATCTGCAAACAGTTAGAATATAAGAAAAAGTTAAATACCATTTATATGAATTTTTCATGAATATGCTTCAAAACTAGGGCTATTTCCTATGCTTTTTGGGTTATCAAATTGAGCATGGATCAGTCCACTTAACGTTGCCTACACCTAAAAAATGCACACCAACCTATATGTTTTTCTTTGTTTTTCCTCATATTACACAATTATGAACTTGATTTACCACCAGCGGACATCCTTAAGTATGTATTATTGACGTAGTTTATTCCTCAAGTCTGTCATCAACAGCTAAATTGTCGCTATCTGATACCAAACTCAAAATTCACACTTCATAGTCGAGTCTATCCACAGTTACGATTTGAGGGTTTCTCCTAATCTGTTAATATCCTTAATTGTCACTAATTACTAAAGTCGGCGAAGGACTCCTTTTCTGTTGTTGATTTAAACAAGTAATATACATGTATATGGTATATATTTAAGCAAAGATATGCAATATTCATAGTGTATTGTTTACTGAGATAACACAGTAACTCTATATTTTGGGCTCAACCACGAAATCCGGGTTTATACTCGATGTAAGAATTTCGAGACAGTGCCTGCAATAGCTAAATCTTGGACAACAATATGTCTAGACTTGATCCTTTTCAGCTGCAATCAGACATTGGCTTTCAACATGAAGTATCTACCGAAATATGACTGAAATCCACGTTATTTCGAAGGTTGTCGAATTGATATGGATATTGCTGTATTTGAAAAGTCTGTGCGGTTTTTGGTTAGTTTTTGAAGTAATATCGGGTACTTCAATAATATACTTTATCCAGGTGGATTATATATACCAGCTACTGCCTTACGCACTGCCACCGCTGAACCGGCACTGGTTCGAGCCCAGCTGGTCCATGTGTGAAAGTTTGTCAGTTACTTGCCGAAGGGCGGTGGTTCTCTCCGGGTACTCCGACTTCCTCCACCAACCAAACTGACTGTCACCATATGAGTGAAACAAACTTAAGTGTGACATTAAGCCAAATTCCCTTCCTTCCTTCCTTACGCACTGCCTTATTTGATTAATGAGGTACATGAGAAAAACGAGTCGCCAGGGTTAAATATGTCCAGCCGTCAATGAAAACTCGCATAATGTTTAACTTCTGTCATTAGATCATCTATGTTTATAGGATTTCTGAAACCAAGATTGCAAAATCCACTGATTCCGAGATCCATTTTCGCGTGTCAAATATTATTTTCGGTGTGCCTTCATTATTCAATGGCACTCTAACCGATAGCTCAATTTGACCAGGACCAGTTGACGGAGCAAATATCAGCTAAGAGGAATAGATAATTCAAGTTACAACGTTAAAAAATAAGTTCATCAGTACTACTAAAGTGCAATTTAGGGCCGAAAAGTATACATTTTATTTGCGTATTTCCAGAGAATCAGATCTCATTATTGAAGCGCCCAGTACAGACGGAGAACACATTGCTCTGCTCCGCTAAAATCACTATTTGTAATATCATACAAAATGTTTGCACATTGATTCCAGGTTGTAAGAAACCGCTCGTGCCTAAAGTTGGGAGGTTGATAGAAAATACTAAATCAGACAAAGATGGTCTCTACCCAGAGGGAACATATATATTTCTAAAATGCCCACTAGGATGGAAGAAAACAGGGTCCAAATTTCGGCAATGCAAAGAAGACGGATCATGGAGTGGTCGCGGCTTTTCCTGCAAGAAAAGTAAGTATTTTTATCAGGTGCGCGCGAAGAACAGTCATACATCCCATTCACTTAATATACTGCCGTACACAAAGTATGTGTTGTGTGCCGTATAGCTAAGGTTGAAACCTGGGCCGTTTATTTATCTACATTATATAGATTTTAATGAATAGCTCAGGTAAGCCTATACAGCAAAGTTTAGGGGTGGGGCGTTTCTTCTCGGAAATTTTTATACCCAATCGGTGTTGCTCCCACCCAGTTGTGGCTGTGTACAATGTTTAAGGATGAGATGAAGAATCTTGTGCAACCTTGGTTTGTCATTGAATCACTGAAAACTGTTGACCGCGTCTCTCAACACCAACTTGAATGTTTCTATTGTTTTCATTATATGCCTGTTTGGAATTGAACCCAGTCAAGGTATTAATTAAGATGTTATATTTTTGTCGATATTCTATGAGATTCCATAATAAGCCAGTGACGAACACGCTCTGCTCTTTCAATTTGATATTGATTGACGTTTAATTCACTGATACTTTGCAGCGGCCGATCTTTTGGAATTATCTATCGCCTAAAAACCACGTATTTTCAGTAAACTCAGATTTTATATTACGGAATATTATATCTGAATTCAGCCCTGTATAAATCCCATGCGAATCTGAAACTAAATTTGTTAGCCAATCAAGTGGCTAGCTTGTTGAAATCACGCCCACAGTAATTACACACGGTAGCACGCTGACTAACATATAAACATTATCGAGAAACAGTATCCAAATATGGCATCATTCCCAGACAGTGTGCGTGAAGATCAAAGAGTTTACTCCTGCCGAAGTCTGGCTTTGTTAGGGGGTAGAAAATATCAAAAGATTGTGCCGCGTGAAGATTTTAATCTGCGTGAAGTAAACGTCAATCATTGTCAGAGAGAAAAGTCAGAAATGATCGTGATTGGCTGATTATGAGATCTCGCAGAATATCTGAGAACATTTCGCATGAAGTTTTCATAGCGTTACGTCTAGATGGTATTCCCCTGATTTATCATCTTGGGTTGCCTAGATTGGTAAATTCTTGAAGTTTGTTCCCCACGCACGATGTCCAGACATGATGCGTTATCTGGATGCTGTTTCTCTTTTCTGTTTTCTATATTGGTCCACGTGCTCCTTTGCGTAATTACAAGCGCCGTCATTTTCAAGTCGTTTGGTCCGGCTAGCCAACTGATTTGCTGAAATATGTAGTCTGGAATTCTCACGAGATTTATACAGCGCTGAAGTCAGATATAAGTTTACTGAGAATGGAATTGAACCTATTTCTCGAACGTCTTCAAATATTGAAAAAAAATATTGAAAATTTGTTTGTGGCCAATAACTCCGACCCATTAACCCTAAATCAATGTCATTTAAACAGCGCTCAGTTTCCCCAAATAAAGCATCATTTAGTCAGATTTTTGCGCCGATTCCTATATATAGTGTATGTTCTCCGGAAGATATGCTTGCGCGGCTGTGGCACCGTATCTTGTAAGTAACAGTAACAAGCAGCCAGAGGATGCTATAGGCAGCTATTGTTTTGGGAGCCTTGTTGGTGTCGGGGATAAACACGAGGGAGGCAACTGCTGTTCGTCATATATAATGAGGGTTACTGTTTGACGCATGAGGTATAACCTGGTATGAGGGTGGTGGGGATTTTGTTGTTATATATGTTTGCAAGCAGGTGTAGGCGCAAGTGGGCGAGATGTAACTCCATGCCAAGCGACATCCCATGGCATGTTAAATGCAAACCAAATTTGACAAGAATGCGATAAAGGGTCCTCAAGTTAATGCCTGGAAACAAAATTTAGACTTTGCCACCAGGTGTCACCACCCGTAGGTGCATGTGGGCGAAACCTTTTCCCAAGCGACATCTAATGGCATGGTATCTTACCAACTTTGAGAAGAATCTGGTGAGGGGTCCCCAAGTTATTGTTCGAGAAAAAAAAAAGGATTTTGCCACCATGTGGCAAGTGAGCGAAACTAAGTAAATACCAAATTTGAGAAGAATTCAATGAGTAGTTCTACATTTATTACTCGGAATTAAACTCTGATTTTTTCACCAGGCGCCACAAATCTTTAAAAGAAAGTTTGGAATTTGGAAAAAAATCCATCACGTTGTTCTACTTTTACAGCCTGAAGTTTGACCCCAGGAGGCGCCACCCATGTGTGTATTCCAAGTAACGTATTTTCAAAGATATCCATATACCAAATTTTGAAAGAATCCACACAGCCAGAAAAAAAGGTGATAAATATCACCCCGAAACGTTGATGAGTTAGCGCCATCGCCCTTTTTATGATCATCTTTAAAAAACGATGTCCATCACCTCTGAGGAGTGATGAGCAATTATTGTAAATTTAGGTCATCACCTTTCAATGGGGATGAGGCAAAATCAGCGACCTAAAAAGGTGGTGGCCATCACCATTACAGGGGATGGCTCAAACTCATCACCTTTTAAATGTGATGGCCAGATCTGATCACCATGAAAGGGTTATGGGCCATCGCTTTTTTTTGACTGTGCATGCAGTCGTTCTGTTGTTATTTTTATTGGAAACGAAATTTTACGTTTCACTAGGCGACCTGTGTGTGGGCATATGTGACTTGAATGCGACTCCAAGCGACATATTGTGGCATGATATACACACAGCAAATGAAAATAATTCGATAATTCGCTGTGATGTTATTGTTAGAAAACGAAAATCCAGTTGACCCAAGATGTTGAATCCCAAGCAGCATCTATGTTCGTCATACACCATATTTGGATAGAATCTGTTAAGTTGCTCTGGTTTTATCGCCCAAAAACATTCGTTACTGATTTAATTCAATGTCCCTGAAAATCTAATCATCTGTAAGATGTGTGCATATGTGCCACTAATTTTCTAATTCATTATATGGCAATGGCACTAACATGAATGAATGAGTATTGATGCGGCATGACTGGGAACCGATCACTGAATGTGCTATAGATGCAAATGAGAATATGCAAATGACAATATGCAAATGAGAATATGCAAAGCAGTATAGAGGTCATATATTGGACCAGCCAATTTGACCATCCACAGTGACAGCTACATTACCGTAAGATTCAAATGAAAAATTTACCTACAAGAGAAACGCTTGGGAAAAGCAAATTCCATTTTTCGGTCAGAGCTGAAAAATTATGTCTTCTCCTAAACAGAAAAATGTATTTGTCGCGCCAAAACAAATTGAAGCTGATTGACAAAGGTATTCAAATGTTATCCGACAGACAAGCGTTTCAAGTGGAAAAGTTGCATATAAGCGATGTTGTCAAAAATTCTCGTTCCCAGTTTCGGACAGAGCTGGACAACATGTTTTCTCTGTGAGAGGAGCAATATGCACAACAAATTTGCAGTTGATTGATGGAGGCACCCGAAAGTTAATCGAAGGATGACAAAAGGGAGTAAAAGAAGAAGAAAAAGAAGCAAGAAGAGAGAAGAAAATGACAAAAACATAACATCTCTCGGGATGTCTAATATAATATACCTGAGTGGACGCCAAAATCTTCATCTTTCCTCGAAAAAATCTCTAATTTATTTCACCACCGTAGCCCAGTTCATTCACATAGTGTATATTCAAAGCGCAGCGATGAAGATCCGCGCTGACTATGGAGGACACAATCCAGTGTCAATGAGCTGGCCTACAGCGGTGAGACTTTCGCTGATAAATGGCGATTTATTCGTGCGTTGGTTTCATATAAATATTTTACAAATGGAGTGATAATTACAGCCAGAAGTCTCCCGTTAATACCTGCATGCCTTTTCATATCTCGATTGCAAGTCATTTGTGAGATATAACATTTATTTTTTCATTTATTAAATCCATTGAATTGAATCGAAACATTTATTAAAACAATAATGGTCCGCGTTAACTCTCAATACAAATGTTTTTTTGTCATAATTTTCAGCGCTGGTAAATTGTAACGATCCGGGTACACCTCTCGGAGCCAAACGTACGGGGCCGTGTTGCTTAGAGCAGAGTGCCCTTCGCTTTTCTTGCAAGGGGTGTCTGATTTTAAGTGGCAGTTCCAGGACAGTATGTCAAGGCAACAAGAAATGGAGCAACCCTTTACCCACCTGTCATCGTAAGTAACAATAATCTGATTTTTCTGGGGAATATAGAACCAGTATCATTCTAACTATGGAGAGAAGTATTTATTTGTATTTTATGGGGGTAAATTTAAGAAATAATTTTGTATAGGCGTGCTAAATGGTTATTTTACGCACCGTTAGTGTGGGAAAGTGTATAAATTTTAGGTTCGCCCGCGCCCTAAAATTTATACACTTTCCCACACTGAATAGAGGCCAGGCTACGTCAATGATCAACTGAGACAGTCACGTGGTGGTGTATGAAGATTAGGATGGCTCCTATAAATAGCGATCCAATCAGAATGCTTGTCTTAATTTAAAATGGCGCGGTTCGAAGCATTTTGCACATTCCGCATTTCCCATACATTTTTGAAGATATTTCTTGTTCAACGTTTGGCGGAGGACGGATTTTACCTATTGACAGCTGCTTATTTGGTCTTGAGATATTCAGTTAACAAATAATGATATGAATGGTAATTCCATTGCATCATCGGCTGGGACAGTATGTGTTCCACTGATATGACGAACTAGACTGGAGGCTTTGATAAGTAGGGGGAGGAGAGGGTGGTAACTTAGACTAGTTTCGAACATGGCATGAAGATCACAACTTTTACACAGCGCATGCTTAAACTTCTGACCAGAAGGTGGCGCAACCGAATAAGAAATCTGATTATTTCTTAGTCGGAAACAACCCTCATATTTGCCTTGTCGCAGAGAACACGGTTAGATACTGGTGTTCACCGATCTAAACGTTGACATGTAGCTTGTATGTGACCTGGTTATGTTGAGGTTTGGTGAAGGTATATGCCACTATGGTAGATAGGCCCACGTCATGACGTAAGTTGAATGTATATGCCACTATGGTAGTTAGATCTACGTCACGACGTGTGTTGAAGGTTTATGCCACTATAGTAGTTAGACCTACGTCATGACGTATGTTGAAGGTATATTCCACTATGGTAGTTAGGCCTACGTCATGACGTATGTTGAAGGTATATGCCACTATGGTAGTTAGGCCTACGTCATGACGTATGTTGAAGGTATATGCCACTATGGTAGTTAGATCCACGTCATGGCGTATGTTGAAGGTATATGCCAATATGGTAGTTAGGTCCACGTCATGACGTATGTTGAATGTATATGCCAATATGGTACGTAGGCCTACGTCATGACGTATGTTGAAGGTATATGCCACTATGGTAGTTAGGCCTACGCCATGACGTATGTTGAAGGTATATGCCACTATGGTAATTAGGCCTACGTCATGACGTGTGTTGAAGGTATATGCCACTATGGTAATTAGGCCTACGTCATGACGTATGTTGAAGGTATATGCAATATAGTACGTAGGCCCACGCCATGACGTATGTTGAAGGTATATGCCACTATGATAGTTACGCCTACGTCGAACGTGGGCCCAGTAGACCATAATATATAGTAATCACTACTTGTCCCCTGTGATGTCTTAGCGTAAAATGCGGTTTGAATATCAGTCCCTATGTCGTAATACTACGCCGTTCTATATTCCACCATCATTTTATGTTATCGCTGACTTCCAGAACTATGAATTTTGCAGGTGACCCCCGAAGAACCTGTCCAGATCCTGGGTTTATTAATAACAGTAACAGAACTCATACCAAAATAGTTGACATGAAGGACTTCGGGCCGCATGATTATGTCACTTTTAAATGTAACCGTGGGTACGGATATGACTCAATTGGGATTGGATTTTACCAAACCATTCACGAGATGACCTGCCAAGACGATGGATCATGGGACAACGCCTTAGTCACGTGTGAAAGTACGTTATTCCGTCATTTCTCCACGTCGTATGGATACGTGCCACCCCCCACATTTCATTTCATTGTTTTCACAATACTGAATATTCAATCAATGAAATAACAAAAAGATGACAAATTCTGACCCTCAGGGGGGTTACGCATCCTTAAATACTCACCCATTTGACTTAATGTGCACTTTCTGAAGACGGCCGATTTTGAAGAGTGCACACACGCTCGTACATATGTAGGGCAGGCAAATAATTTTCGCCTCTCCACTCGAATGCTCTACTGATTTGACTTGTTTAGATCATCAAGCCCGATATCAGAATTACCGATATTACATAGCTACTATGATATTTACTAAAAGAACACTCACATATAAGACAGATCATAGTGGAGAAGAAATCCGGTTTTATATGAACAAAAGAGCATCACTGATATCTTCCAGTTTTAGAGCATTTGATTTGTCAGTTCAAATTTTCAAATGGATATCTGTCATTTTCATTGGTTGGCAGAGAAAATTGGAAGACAATCCAGCCAATCACAGATAAAGTTTCATTAAAAGAGAAGGGATGAAGACAAAACAACGTTTAACAGATTAACAGAAAGAATAAAACTGGGCTGCAGACCCAGCTAAATCCGCGCCAATCATCAAAATAGATTTTATGTTCCGTGCCTGGAATATTATGTAATTGTTTTACCACCTAGATGAATGTTGAATATACCCTAATCTTCCTTTCCCATATTTAGGGCCTTCAAGAGGGACAGAAATGGTTTATTTTGAGTGTCTATTTGTATTTTGCGGGAGGGGAATTCATTTGTTGGGAATGGGGACTCATGTTGAACACATTAATTCTTTTGGGAGTATAGGTAATTTCATTTGTGTGTATAGGTAACTGATTTATTTGAATTTCATGTTCTCTTGTAGAGGTGAGATGTACCCGTCCTAATGCTCCAGTGAACGGTTGGATATTTCCGGAAAGTAAGACCGAATTCCGCGTGGATGAAGTAGCCAGCTTTCGATGTAAAGAAGGATACGAGATTAAAGGGACTGGGCACGTGACTTGTGACTCTGAAGGATTATGGGATAAATGGAAACCAACGTGTGAAGGTTTGATCTCCTATGTTCTTTATGGTTAGTCTCAGGGCTGAAACTTACAGACGGCAAAAAAAGACACCGATATGAGACAGAGAAAATTGGAAGACAATCCAGCCAATCACAGATAAAGTTTCATTAAAAGAGAAGGGATGAAGACAAAACAACGTTTAACAGATTAACAGAAAGAATAAAACTGGGCTGCAGACCCAGCTAAATCCGCGCCAATCATCAAAATAGATTTTATGTTCCGTGCCTGGAATATTATGTAATTGTTTTACCACCTAGATGAATGTTGAATATACCCTAATCTTCCTTTCCCATATTTAGGGCCTTCAAGAGGGACAGAAATGGTTTATTTTGAGTGTCTATTTGTATTTTGCGGGAGGGGAATTCATTTGTTGGGAATGGGGACTCATGTTGAACACATTAATTCTTTTGGGAGTATAGGTAATTTCATTTGTGTGTATAGGTAACTGATTTATTTGAATTTCATGTTCTCTTGTAGAGGTGAGATGTACCCGTCCTAATGCTCCAGTGAACGGTTGGATATTTCCGGAAAGTAAGACCGAATTCCGCGTGGATGAAGTAGCCAGCTTTCGATGTAAAGAAGGATACGAGATTAAAGGGACTGGGCACGTGACTTGTGACTCTGAAGGATTATGGGATAAATGGAAACCAACGTGTGAAGGTTTGATCTCCTATGTTCTTTATGGTTAGTCTCAGGGCTGAAACTTACAGACGGCAAAAAAAGACACCGATATGTTTCCACAATAAAACAACATAAACCATGGAGCGTTCCGACAGATCCATCTCTGTATGCATAGGATACATGGTATGCATAGGATACATGGGCAAGATTTCCAATCATCGATTGAGATGCTCTCTGGTAGACTGGGTTATACTGTCCCTGCAATCAAGGGAGAAGACAGGCGCATGGCGTCAACCATTTTGTTCTCAAATTCTGCCTAAATCCATTTCGTCGCTTTTCGACAATTTTCGCTTGCACCGGTGTGATAGAAACGGTGGTCCCCAGAGAGCAGTGTCTGGTCTCCTATGTTTTACCTAGGTAGGGCTCTGATATCCAAGTGATCCTTTTCAGGTGTCAGTGTCCGAGCTGGATTAAATTATAGCACGCAGACACTCATATCTGAGGGGCCACCGTTTCTGCTACACCGGCACTATTTAAACACGTTGATTCACATTCACTGTGGTTGCCTTGCCTTTACAATGTTTGGAGGGTTTTTTTTCAGTCTTTCGTTTGTTCTTGATTTAACTATCCACAACACAGTCATCCGTGGCGTGTTTCAAATATAGTATAGAGTGTATTGCTTTCTGGTAATGAGCAGAAGAAGGATGTTGGGAATAAATGAATTTAAACTTTAGAAATAAAACTTTCTGGATGAAACCGTACGCGGAAACTTGCCATCTCGAGACAGATTTAATGAGTGAGCACTCTAAGAAAGTCAATGAGCATTGGCAATGACCGATACGTCAGAATTTAACACTGATAAATTATGAGGTCCATGCCTTGACAACTAGCTGTTCCTCAATAGGTCAACTTAGGAGAACTTGTTTTAGCCATTAAGCATTCTGAATTCAATAGATTTTAGCAATGGAATATTCCTAGATAGGAAGACACGGATGAAGGAAAATGGAAAACAATTCAAGAAAATGGACGCGCTGTGGGAAGTTAATGTTCCTGGATCGGACGAGGACTTTTCCTACGAAGTAGGCTCTCATTTTCAAATTGTCCGGTAATGAGTGAGTGAGTGAGTGAGTCTGTCCGAATCCTTTCGTCGGCAAAATAAGGAGAACCGTTGATATTAGAACCTTGAGTTTTGGCATGAAGGTGCATTAGGGAACTGTACCAGTAAATTCTGAGCTGACTAACTTTTGATGATATTTGACCTACATAGGTGACCTTTAACATTACGCTTGACGTTAGTCACACTACTCATGTAACAATTAAACGTCTCGAAAAGGTCGACGGTCAAGAAAGACAGAGTGAGAATTGGATCGGACGAGGACTTTAACAATTAAACGTCTCGAAGAGGTCGACGGTCAAGAAAGATCGAGAGAGAATTGGATCGGACCAGGACTTTAACAATTAAACGTCTCGAAAAGGTCGACGGTCAAGAAAGACCGAGAGAGCATTGGATCGGACCAGGACTTTAACAATTAAACTTCTCGAAAAGATCGATAGTCAAGAAAGACCGAGAGAGAATTGGATTTAACGTGACGATCACCAATATTTCAGCTACATAGCGACGATGGGCAACGAAATGCTCAGAATTGGGCAATACAATTAACATTATTTATACCTCTTGAATATTCATGAGGGTTTTCTGATATTTCATTGGTCAAACTTTACCCAGCCACGAGTCAATATTTTTCAATCACTGACCCAGCTGTTTATGTGTCAGGCGGAGCGCGTGAGGTCCGGAGTCAATATTGTGGTCATGTGGTCATGTGGTCACTGTTTACAAGTACCGTCTGTCTGCAACATGGCTGACGGTGGTCGCTTCGTAGATTGTACGATGAAAATCTACAAGAACTGTTACAAAATAGGAACAGAAAAAACGCAAAAAATGTGATACAGGCGTCTCAAAATTACGGATCTACTGTCAAGCAAAAGATATTCATTTCGGTATTCTTTCGTCGATAACAAAAAAAAACTAATTGGTGAATTCCTCTTCAAACTCTTTGCTGAGTTGAGAAAGAGGGATGGAGATAAGTACTCTCGTTCGTCGATGGTAAGCATACGTTTCGGTCTCCTGAATATTCAAGAGGTAGAATAATTTGTTATATGTAATTTCTATCTGCACTGCCCGAGTAATCCATTTCATTCTCATCTCAAAACTGGAGTAAATTTACGCTGTCGATGTCACCCAATCAAATGAGTTCACCATGACCTAAATAGGATTTATGAATGAAGTGTGTGAAGCCAAGTGCCTACATTGTATCAAAACACCCAGGGGTTGTGAAACGCATCTGAAACTCTAAATTCTCAGTATTATTCTAGTCAGATTGGAGATTTATCCATGAACTATTCATAAAATTGTATCTGTGTGTCTTATTTCCGATAACACACAGCTGCATGACAGATAGCATTCGCCAAACAGCGTTTTTGAAAAGGAGTAATAATACGGCCTCGGTCAGGTCTGCTTTGCCAAGTCTGACCTCGGGTCCAGGTTTCATGATATTGAATCCGTCACAAGTTAATAAGTGTATAATATCGAATTGCAACGAATGGTTGATTGTTGTCGTGTTTGCGGAATTAAGGCCAGGCTGTGCTGTATTCTATACTGTTTGCTCTATGTGTAACAGTGAAATGATGGTTTATTGGGCATTTACAGAAACCTATGAAAACAAAGGAGTTCATTTTGAAAATCTGAATCAACCAATGATGTGTTTAAAACCTGGAAGATATCTCTTGATACACTGTATGGACCTACTTAAATACGATAATATCGTAATACTTGCAGATTTTAGTTTTAATTCAGTTCTTCTGAAGAGACACCGAACCGATCTTTTCACACAAGCAACATAATTACATGCCACATTGTCATTGTACTCTTCCCTTATATATATTATATAATTTCATTTCCAGTGCCACAGCTTACAACACCGGCGCCAGTTACTAGGGCTCCTGTCACTCGACCAACTCCGAGACCGACACCTGGAGATCGGGAGCCAAGGCGAAGTAAGTTGTTTTTGTGTGGGCGTGAGAACAGTCTGTAGAGGCCCGCGTTCGCGGTGTTGGTGAATAGTATGCCCACATGTTTGTTTACGTACATAGCCATATATCATGTTGCCGCATTTTACGTGCGAGTTGTTTGCCGCCCGGAAATGGCGTTGAAGCGTTGTTGCGCGGGTGTTCATCCACCCGGGACGCCATTCACGGTGGCTAAAGGATATGTGCTGGTGGTTCGTCTGCGTAGCGGGCCGTTTATGATATAAAAAGGAATGACCTCTGTCTACATCTACAGCGCCACTGACTGAAATACCGCACTGATTTCTGTATTTCGTGTATCCTGTGTTAAATGAGACGATTTTAATCAACGTCACAAAACATTGTTCCAGAAACTTATAAAACAGGGCTATTCCAACAAGCGCCTCCACTCAAAGTTTCTCAAATTTGGCGATACATATCGCATGCCGATAGCAAAATACGAACGTAGCGTGCAAGATCTATGGCGCTACGTTTCGTAACGTGTGTCTAAGTCCGCTTAACCCGGGGTTAGGGGCCGTATGAACCCCTGTCATGATGTCTTGTCGGCATCATTGAAAACTGTTGACCGCTTCTCTCTTGCAGGAAACTAGCCTATGTTTATGTATACTATGATTGTCCTTTTTGAATTTGGTGCTAATACTGTTATATGGAATAGGGAATAGGTCTTTGGATTATGGACGCGTATATTCTTTAACCCTATCTGGCCTGGGCGATTTGGGGTGTGTCGCAGCCTGGGGGTGGGGGAGGCGGAAAGTGCCCCCCTCCCTATATATTTTCTCTACCACTAAGGCTAGAGCGCTGAAACTTGCCACACAGTATCTTTGGTTCAAGCTCTACCGCGAAATGTAAAAAAATCCAAGTTGGCCGCAATGATGACGTCACAGTGACGTCATCTTCTCGGAAGCCATTTTTCGGCCTTTTTGGGGTCGATTTTTCGAAATTTTCAGTTTTCCGATTTTTCTCTCGAAAAAAAATCAAATAAAATATAGAATAATTAGTTTTGCATAAATAAAATAATTTCAAGGCCTTTTGGGCAAGGAAAATGTGAGGAAATGGAGCGAAAAGGTTGAAAAACACGACTTTCGCGGATACCACATGGACGCCATTTTGAATTTACCCATGATCCTCTGCCCGGGGAGATAAGCTTAAAAGTCACCAAGTTTCAGCCTCCTCGGTTTTGTCGTTTCGGAGCAGCAGAGAAAAGTTCACTAGGGGGGCACTTTAACTCCCCCCAGGCCAGGTAGTGTTAATGGACGACGGCTGAATTATGAATGACGGACTAGACGCTTGTTATTATCTAGTATACACCACGCCTCTCGAACCACGAGACTTACTTTTACGACTAATCAAAAGGTCATAATTTAACAATGCAATTATCGGATAACACACAGGCAGACAGAGCGCTTAAATGTTCGTGCAAAAAACAAAATTTAAAAATTCAGCCACCTTCCGCACACAGAAAATATGTTTAGATATCTATGAAGAGCCGCCGATACTCATCCGTGGGTCCTTACATCTGGGGGTCTTTTTCTCATTCGGGGGTCCTTTTCAGTGAAAGCGTCTACCAGTGAGCTGGCGCGGGTAGGCATCGTTGTCAACTCTGCGACAAAATTCTGCACGAGCACCATTTCTTTCACCGTTGAATTATATGCTCGGATGTTTGACTACGCTACGCGCCGTACATGATATGACTACATATAATATCCGTATGTTTGATACGCGTGCCAAAAGCGGACGTATTATGTGATGGCGATATCCGTCCGGTCGTCTGTCCGACTGTCCCTCCGTCTCATTTGTGTCCGGTCTGGAGTTGCAATTTTTTTTTAAGTGCACACGATGTGACGTGAAACAACGTCGATTGACGTTTAAAATTAAGCTTTCGTCTGTATCCGCTTATTTCGTATATATTTTATCAAGGAGTTGTTAATATTTCTAGAATAGGGCACCGTGAACCAAAGCGAATCTCATGTTTTCAAAGTCACTCTATTTGCCGTGATATCACAAAGACATATTATTTGGTTCAAGGTGTCATATTTTAGATATATTAAGAATTCCATGCTAAACTGTACACGAAGAAGCCCAGAACAGACAAAAGACCAATTTCGGAAATCAATTAAGGATAGGGACACTCAAAGCTTTTTATATCAAAAAGTAGATCGAAGACCCTCGCTTTTTATCCAAATAATAGAAAGATCACATGGCGGACAAGCAGTGCTTAGAATATCAGTTTTAATCACCCAATGATTTTCGAGTTTGGAGATGGTTTCATTGTCTAAAAATACAATTCCCAATGCCATTCAGTTCGATGAAATGTATAATTCATATAAAATTTATGTATCTATATATTCAACTTTCCGGTGTTTCTAAGATCTCTGAGATCTCTAAGTGTCTCTATAAAAATATACAATACCTGTGGATTTATATCCGTATGCTTTGACTTCCTTGCCTTGTTGCGCGGAAAACTTCATCTTTTGGAAAAAATTACTGACATGGTGATATTCGTGGCTATGTGCGCAAAAATGTAGATGGAAGACCATTTGGTTTAATGTTTTGCTACTGATCAACACCCCAGCTACCCACTTCAAAAAAGATTAGGCAAACTTTTGAGGTATGAACCACCTTCACACTTTCACTCCGAGAAATATTTTGTCTGTATACGAAAGGCAACGTTTTGTGTAGATTTAAAGAGATTAAATTTTGGCTTCACTCTCTAGAAAAACATGTACCTGTTCACTCAAACTTGAGTTACTTTTCACTTAACTTGAGTGGGATCGATTTCCACTCTTACTTGAGTGAAATTTCACTCAACATTTTTTAGAGGGTAGGGAGTTTTTCGTATTTTACCGAAACTACAGCTTTGAGTGTTCAATGGATCAAAATATCTGTGATTTTGTTAAGAGATTATATTGATTCTCTTTGATTTGCACAGTGCCTGGAAGACGTGACGTCGTTATTATTTTGGACGCTTCAATGACAGAGGATCAGTTTGACCAAGCTCAGCGATTCGCCAACAACTTTGCGAGCTGGTTTGATGTAGATTCGGGAGAATCACGAATTGGCTTGATGACGTACAGCACCTCGCCAAACGTTCGCTTCAACCTGAACCGATATCGCTACCGAAGAGACATTTATCGTTCCATTAATGGCCTCAGAAGGACTGGGGGACAAACGAATACCGCTCGAGCATTAAGCACAGCACGCTCGCAGATGTTCACGCGACGTTATGGTGACAGACCACTAGCCAATAATGTTTTGCTTCTCATCACCGGAAAACAGTCCCTCAACAACCGACAAACATTGGATGAGGCTCAGAGGGGTCGGAACGACGGAATCCACATGTACACTATCGGACTGGGTTTGAATGATCCGACTGAGATAGAAGCAATCGCCACCCAACCAGTCAGAGATAACAGTTGGAACCTCCGTTCCCTTAGTGAGCTGAGTGGAGTATCGGAACCGTTGGTGAACAAAATTGCAGGCAGTAAGTTTTAGCACAATATAGCCTAAAGCATAGAGCTTTATTTTTATCAATTACAATGTACTGATTTTCAACTACGACACATGGTGTAATTATATCACGCATACTTGCTAATGGGGCCCTCGGTGGCCGAGTGGTCTAAGGCGCTTCGCTGGTGACCGTTTGCCTCACACTGCTGAACTGGAACGGGTTTGAGCCCTGCTGGTCCATGTGTGAAAGTTTGTCAGTTACTTGCCGAAGGGCGGCGGTTCTCTCCGGGTATTCCGGCTTCCTCCACCAACCAAACTGACTGTCACCATATGAGTGAAACAAACTTGAGTGTGACATTAAGCCAAATTCCTTACCTTCCCGCATACTTGCTAATCTTTTAACGTGGAGACCTATTAGACTCTGTGTCTTATTCCACTTGTTCAACCGCGAGGGAACCCCAATCTGGCTCTCTCATAGAAATAGTAACCCATCCACCAGTCACAAAGAGATCTCCACTATTGTGAGGGCTAGGTACGAGTCTACCTTGAAGGCTAAGTACGAGTACAGTTCTCCCAGGTTTAATCATGTTGAGGGTTTTTACCAATCAATAGTTGAATGATACCAGAGTGACGTCAAACTAAAAGTCATCAAAGTAGACTGAAAGGAAAGTTTTCTCTTGTGTTGCATTTTTATATCGTCATTTGTATCTTACGAATGTTATATTGTTTTAAGTGCCAGAGCTGACCACTCCAGCGCCAACCACCAGGACTCCCGTCACTCGACCAACCCCCAGGCCGACACCTGGATACCGGCAACCAATTCAAAGTAAGTCGATCTTTTGAGGAGAATTAAACTAGAGAGCTGTTAGAGATTGTACCTCACGATGTCTTTAACGTCAGGTGAACGTAGCTGGAAGTAGGTAACATGATTTGAAACGTAATCTATTTTCTTGAATGAAATAGTGAGCATTGGCTCTCATTGACCACCATCTGTCTCTGTCCTACATTGTATCAAAACACTCAGGGGTTGTGAAACGCATCTGAAACTGTTCCACTCAAGTTTGAGTTAAATGTACCTGTTCACTCAAACTTGAGTTACTTTGCACTCAACTTGAGTGGGATCGATTTCCACTCTTACTTGAGTGAAATTTCACTCAATATTTTTTAGAGGGTAGGGAGTTTTTCGTATTTTACCGATACTACTGCTTTGAGTATTCAATGGATCAAAATATCTGTGATTTTGTTGAGAGATTTTATTGATTCTTTTTGATTTGCACAGTGCCTGGAAGACGTGACGTCGTTATTATTTTGGACGCTTCAATGACAGAGGATCAGTTTGACCAAGCTCAGCGATTCGCCAACAACTTTGCGAGCTGGTTTGATGTAGATTCGGGAGAATCACGAATTGGCTTGATGACGTACAGCACCTCTCCAAACGTTCACTTCAACCTGAACCGATATCGCTTCCGAACAGACATTTATCGTTCCATTAATGGCCTCAGAAGGACTGGGGGACAAACGAATACCGCTCGAGCATTAAGCACAGCACGCTCGCAAATGTTCACGCGACGTTATGGTGACAGACCACTAGCCAATAATGTTTTGCTTCTCATCACCGGAAAACAGTCCCTCAACAACCGACAAACATTGGATGAGTCTCAGAGGGGTCGGAACGACGGAATCCACATGTACACTATCGGACTGGGTCTGAATGATCCGACTGAGATAGAAGCCATCGCCACCCATCCAGCCAGAGATAACAGTTGGAACCTCCGTTCCCTTAGTGAGCTGAATGGAGTATCGGAACCTTTGGTGAACAAAATTGCAGGCAGTAAGTTTTAGCACAAAATAGTCTAAAGCATAGAGCTTTATTTTTATCAATTACAATATACTGATTTTCAGCTACGACACATGGTGTAATTATACCACGCATACTTGCTAATGGGGCCCTCGGTGGCCGAGTGGTCTAAGGCGCTTCGCTGGTGACCGTTTGCCTCACACTGCTGAACCGGAACGGGTTTGAGCCCTGCTGGTCCATGTGTGAAAGTTTGTCAGTTACTTGCCGAAGGGCGGCGGTTCTCTCCGGGTATTCCGGCTTCCTCCACCATCCAAACTGACTGTCACCATATGAGTGAAACAAACTTGAGTGTGACATTAAGCCAAATTCCTTACCTTCCCGCATACTTGCTAATCTTTTAACGTGGAGACCTATTAGACTCTGTGTCTTGTTCCACTTGTTCAACCGCGAGGGAACCCCAATCTGGCTCTCTCATAGAAATAGTAACCCATCCACCAGTCACCAAGAGATCTCCACTATTGTGAGGGCTAGGCACGAGTCTACCTTGAAGGCTAAGTACGAGTACAGTTCTCCCAGGTTTAATCATGTTGAGGGTTTTTATCAATCAATAGTTGAATGATACCAGAGTGACGTCAAACTAAAAGTCATCAAAGTAGACTGAAAGGAAAGTTTTCTCTTGAGTTGCATTTTTATATCGTCATTTGTATCTTACGAATGTTATATTGTTTTAAGTGCCAGAGCTGACCACTCCAGCGCCAGCCACCAGGACTCCCGTCACTCGACCAACCCCCAGGCCGACACCTGGAGGCCGGCAACCAATTCAAAGTAAGTCGATCTTTTGAGGAGAATTAAACTAGAGAGCTGTTAGAGATTGTAGCTCACGATGTCTTTAACGTCAGGTGAACGTAGCTGGAAGTAGGTAACATGATTTGAAACGTAATCTATTTTCTTGAATGAAATAGTGAGCATTGGCTCTCATTGACCACCATCTGTCTTTATTATACCTCTTGAATATTCATGAGGGTTTTCTGATATTTCATTGATCAAACTTTACCCAGCCAAGAGTCAATATTTTTCAATCACTGACCCAGCTGTTTATGTGTCAGGCGGAGCGCGTGAGGTCCGGAGTCAATATTGTGATCATGTGGTCACTGTTTACAAGTACCGTCTGTCTGCAACATGGCTGACGGTGGTCGATTCGTAGATTGTACGATGAAAATCTACAAGAACTGTTACAAAATAGGAACAGAAAGAACGCAAAAATGTTATACAGGAGTCTCAAAATTACGGGTCTACTGTCAAGCAAAAGATATTCATTTCGGTATTCTTTCGTCGATAACAAAAGAACAACTAATTGGTGAGTTCCTCTGCAAACTCTTTGCTGAGTTGAGAAAGAGGGATGGAGATAAATACTCTCGTTCGTCGATGGTAAGCATACGTTTCGGTCTCCTGAATATTCAAGAGGTAGAATAATTTGTTATATGTAATTTCTATCTGCACTGTCCGAGTAATCCATTTCATTCTCATCTCAAAACTGGAGTAAATTTACGCTGTCGATGTCACCCAATCAAATGAGTTCACCATGACCTAAATAGGATTTATGAATGAAGTATGTGAAGCCAAGTGCCTACATTGTATCAAAACACCCAGGGGTTGTGAAACGCATCTGAAACTCTAAATTCTCAGTATTATTCTAGTCAGATTGGAGATTTATCCATGAACTATTCATAAAATTGTATCTGTGTGTCTTATTTCCGATAACACACAGCTGCATGACAGATAGCATTAGCCATACAGCGTTTTTGAAAAGGAGTAATAATAGTACCATGCGCTAGTATGGCGTCATAGCGATAATTCACTGCATTTAATAAATTCGGTATAATAAAACACTTATAAACTTGTTGCGGCCTCGGTCAGGTCTGCTTTGCCAAGTCTGACATCGGGTCCAGGTTTCATGATATTGAATCCGTCACAAGTTAATAAGTGTATAATATCGAATTGCAACGAATGGTTGATTGTTGTCGTGTTCGCGGAATTAGGGCCAGGCTGTGCTGTATTCTATACTGTTTGCTCTATGTGTAACAGTGAAATGATGGTTTATTGGGCATTTACAGAAACCTATGAAAACAAAGGAGTTCATTTTGAAAATCTGAATCAACCAATGATGTGTTTAAAGCCTGGAAGATATCTCTTGATACACTGTATGGACCTATTTAAATACGATAATATCGTAATACTTGCAGATTTTAGTTTTAATTCAGTTCTTCTGAAGAGACACCGAACCGATCTTTTCACACAAGCAACATAATTACATGCCACATTGTCATTGTACTCTTCCCTTATATATATTATATAATTTCATTTCCAGTGCCACAGCTTACAACACCGGCGCCAGTTACTAGGGCTCCTGTCACTCGACCAACTCCGAGACCGACACCTGGAGATCGGGAGCCAAGGCGAAGTAAGTTTTTTTTTGTGTGGGCATGAGAACAGTCTTTAAAGGCCCGCGTTCGCGGTGTTGGTGAATAGTATGCCCACATGTTTGTTCACGTACATATATCATGTTGTTGTTTGCGCGTGCGAGTTATTTGCCGCCCGGAAATGGCGTTGAAGCGTTGTTGCGCGGGTGTTCATCCACCCGGGACGCCATTCACTGTGGCTAAAGGATATGTGCTGGTGGTTCGTCTGCGTAGCGGGCCCTTTATGATATAAAAAGGAATGACATCTGTCTACATCTACAGCGCCACTGACTGAAATACCGCACCGATTTCTGTATTTCGTGTATCCTGTGTTAAATGAGACGATTTTAATCAACGTCACAAAACATTGTTCCAGAAACTTATAAAACAGGGCTATTCCAACAAGCGCCTCCACTCAAAGTTTCTCAAATTTGGCGATACATATCGCATGCTGATAGCAAAATACGAACGTAGCGTTCAAGATCTATGGCGCTACGTTTCGTAACGTGTGTCTAATTCCGTTTAACCCGGGGCTAGGGGCCGTATGAACCCATGTCATGATGTCTTGTCGGCATCATTGAAAACTGTTGACCGCTTCTCTCTTGCAGGAAACTAGCCTATGTTTATGTATACTATGATTGTCCTTTTTGAATTTGGTGCTAATACTGTTATATGGAATAGGGAATAGGTCTTTGGATTATGGACGCGTATATTCTTTAACCCTATCTGGCCTGGGCGATTTGGGGTGTGTCGCAGCCTGGGGGTGGGGGAGGCGGAAAGTGCCCCCCTCCCTATATATTTTCTCTACCACTAAGGCTAGAGCGCTGAAACTTGCCACACAGTATCTTTGGTTCAAGCTCTACCGCGAAATGTAAAAAAATCCAAGTTGGCCGCAATGATGACGTCACAGTGACGTCATCTTCTCGGAAGCCATTTTTCGGCCTTTTTGGGGTCGATTTTTCGAAATTTTCAGTTTTCCGATTTTTCTCTCGAAAAAAAATCAAATAAAATATAGAATAATTAGTTTTGCATAAATAAAATAATTTCAAGGCCTTTTGGGCAAGGAAAATGTGAGGAAATGGAGCGAAAAGGTTGAAAAACACGACTTTCGCGGATACCACATGGACGCCATTTTGAATTTACCCATGATCCTCTGCCCGGGGGTATATGAAAATGGGCTCATAATAACCCCAATAAGATAAGCTTAAAAGTCACCAAGTTTCAGCCTCCTCGGTTTTGTCGTTTTGGAGCAGCAGAGAAAAGTTCACTAGGGGGGGGGGGCACTTTCCGCCCCCCCCCCCCCAGGCCAGGTAGGGTTAATGGGACGACGGCTGAATTATGAATGATGGACTAGACGCTTGTTATTATCTAGTATACGCCACGCCTCTCGAACCGCGAGACTTACTTTTACGACTAATCAAAAGGTCATAATTTAACAATGCAATTATCGGATAACACACAGGCAGACAGAGAGCTTAAATGTTCGTGCCAAACGAAATTTAAAAATTCAGCCACCTTCCGCACACAGAAAATATGTTTAGATATCTACGAAGAGCCGCCGATACTCATCCGTGGGTCCTTACATCCGGGGGTCTTTTTCTCATTCGGGGGTCCTTTTCAGTGAAAGCGTCTACCAGTGAGCTGGCGCGGGTAGGCATCGTTGTCAACTCTGCGACAAAATTCTGCACGAGCACCATTTCTTTCACCAATGAATTATATGCCCGGATGTTGCCCGGATGTTTGACTACGCTACGCGCCGTACATGATATGACTACATATAATATCCGTATGTTTGATACGCGTGCCAAAAGCGGACGTATTATGTGATGGCGATATCCGTCCGGTCGTCTGTCCGACTGTCCCTCCGTCTCATTTGTGTCCGGTCTGGAATTGCAATTTTTTTTTAAGTGCACACGATGTGACGTGAAACAACGTCGATTGACGTTTAAAATTAAGCTTTCGTCCGTATCCGCTTATTTCGTATACATTTTATCAAGGAGTTGTTAATATTTCTAGAATAGGGCACCGTGAACCAAAGCGAATCTCATGTTTTCAAAGTCACTCTATTTGCCGTGATATCACAAAGACATATTATTTGGTTCAAGGTGTCATATTTTAGATATATTAAGAATTCCATGCTAAACTGTACACGAAGAAGCCCAGAACAGACAAAAGACCAATTTCGGAAATCAATTAAGGATAGGGACACTCAAAGCTTTTTATATAAAAAAGTAGATCGAAGACCCTCGCTTTTTATCCGTATCGCTGATCAGTATTCTTAATCCATAATATTCGTTGTAAAGTCGTCATCTAAAGAATGATGTATCTCAGTCACGCTTTGATTGTGGCTGTTCATATGAGTACCGTGAGGATCTTGAAGTACATAGGTTCATACGGCCCCTAGCCCCGGGTTAAGCGGAATTAGACACAAGTTACGAAACGTAGCGCCATAGATCTTGCACGCTACGTTCGTATTTTGCTATCAGCATGCGATATGTATCCCCAAATTTAAGAAATATCTGTTAAAGTGTTTACACCCAATATTACGCACGAGCGTATCCGTTTTCTTGTTCATTTATCAGGTTGGGGAAGTGTTTATCTGTCCATCAGTCTAGATAACAAACATGATATCATCAGAAACAAATACAGGTCGTTTCCGTCCGAAAATCTCAATCACACTGAGTGTCTATAATTATCCATATGGTCTAAAAATAGAAATAAAAAGCCGTACATAATTAAGTACTTCACCGTTAATGTATGTTTGAGTTGCTGTATCATTGTTTATTTGTATAGTTAACAAGTGCCCTGATCCGTCCTGGCCGCAAAACGGAAGACGAATTGGCAGTGATTTTCGAACTGGCCAGAATGTTACGTTCGTGTGTGAAGACGGATATACCATGCGTGGACCTGAGAGCAGGACGTGTTTATCCAGCAGAACATGGAGTGGGACCTTGACAATTTGCGATAAAGGAGGTCAGTTTATGTTTCGCGAGATGCTTGTAATGTGGATGGAAGGATGGATGGATGGATGTACTTGGGCACTCCATCGCACCATGATGGGCACTGGTCGTGAGAACACGCCGTGTAACCCGTTTCCCCCAACCCTCCGTAGGCGTACAAATGATTCCTCTTATCAGTGTCACATAGACACAGTGTAATCTCCACATTCTTATTAAACAATATACCTTCTTCACACTAAACTCAGACTCAACATTATACTCTTCTTCTCCCATCACTAGAAGTATCACCTAAACTTTCCATCTGTCAAGCGCCCTCATTCTCTCTTATCGAGCCGATTCTAGTAGCAACTTTTGTGTTTAGATATACAGTCAGAATATTGGCCTGTGGGGTCATATGACTTTTTGTCAGTACGGCGGCATCTTTTTCCATCGCCTTTATTTGACAATATGGCCAGAAGATTATCCGGAAGTATTTGTACTGTCAGGTGATTAGTTAACTGGGTCAGGATCGACAAAAAGACAGCGAACAGTCAAGGAATTTGATTGGATAATCAGTATGGTGCAAGTCCCCTATTGCTGTACACTATATTGCAAGACAGGCTTCTGTCCGAGGACGTTTTCAGAACAACACTTGTGGGAAGTTGATGCTGGGTCGACATCGGGCTTTACAGACCAGTCTTTTGTGTTAAATGCCGTCATTTTCATCTGACGACGATACAGCTCGCCGTTCCCCAGTGTACGAGTTGTCACAGCGACACAGCTCACCAATTACCTATATACGAGTTGTCAGAGCATTTCCATCATAGCTCTCTAGATTTGTGTCTAATACCGCTTATGCCGGGGATGGAGGCTGTGTGGTCTTGTCATCCAAGTTGCCACACGAAGAGGTACAATAAAAGCGTACCTGAGATACAACACATATCACGAATCGTTAGATTCTTGGTGTGTTAGAATAGGTTAACCAGAAGACTATACTGTGAAGTCATGTGGCTCTGTCAGTATGTCGACACCTCTTCCCTCTTCTCTTTTATGTGTTGTAACCATCATACACGGAGTACTGGGATGATACAAGCGTCATTTCCGACATGTAGTTACCAGAGGTCGTCCATAGTAAGCTCCCGTGACCTGAATGGTTTATGTAACAACATCATTTCCATGAGGTTGTATTTAAAGCTTCATCATACTAACAGTATAACATAGACATCAATTTCAATATTCGGCTGCACTCCGTCGCCTACAAAGATTATCCACGCAAATTATGTCTAGAGGTTCTTGATATAGCTTAGTGCTAACATTCATGGTCTTATCGATTGGGTTATGGACACGGAAATTCTTCATGGACGACAGCTGGATTATGACTGTCGGATCTGAGAGCAGGAATTTATTGCTAGAGAGAAGCAGTCAATAGTTTTGTGTATATTTATTGGACAGTATGGAAGATTATCTGTCTACTTATTTATTCACCTATGTATGGTATCCGATCTGTGAGTTAGCTATTGTGCAGTTTTCGATGGGGGTGACAGGCATAGTTGTTGGATTCTTGTAAATTCACGTCTAACCATTGGATGCTGTTCGTGCTATAAACTTTTCAAAAGTTGAAGTTGTAAACCCAGGCAGCGCTATAGATTCATTTGGCTTTTTATGATGGCATTCTCAAACATCATTCCATTAAAATGGCTGTAGTTAATGCGCACACTCATGTGTCCGTCCCACTGCAGCATTTATGCTGGTACAGGACATTATTGCAAGGTTAGGTACTAAACATATTCAGTTTTTAATAATGAATTTCTTTGCTTATTCACAATTATTTCTCCCACAGATAAAATTGTCTTACTGTGATCTTTATAAGAGGGCCACTGTTTCCAGGTAATCAGCTCGTATGATTCAGTCAAACTTTTACCACCGATAAAGTGTTGGATATCGAATCTTATGTGTCTTTTGTCATCGTGTGTCGCCCTTCTCCACGCCAGTATGCTTCCGTCGTCAACAGGAATGGCATTCTGCTTGGGTTTGATGCCATTTCAGAGATTTATCAACGTTTATGGTATCATGGTACTTGGACCCTATATCCTACAGTAAAGCAGCAATGTGTAGTGTGGATATTATCTTTGCCGAATGGTATTCTGTATATGTCTGTCGACAAATATATGAGGTTTATTGTTTTGACGGGAAATTTAAGTGTACGACGTCGGGCATTACAGGTTGCATTTATCAAGTTTATCCCATGTTGAGGCGTTAGGCGTCCACGGGGCACATCCATTAACATCAGATGAGTTGTTTGAGCTGATCTCAGTTCCCTAGCTAGCGTATCTAGTTCCGATACTAAGATACTAAGGCTACGTCCGAGAATCCACCGTATTCTCCGGTCTGAATATTAGGAGCCGAGGGAAGCTTCCCTGTAGAGCCATATGGTTGCTTTTTAGTTGCCAGACGTCGTCAATTTTTCCGACCTCTTGCATATCGCTCCAATCCGATATACATCTTATTACTCCTCGCGCCACTTAATAGAGTGGATAATTGTTACAAGTTTTGCTCGTTTCGCTCAGATTCGGATTGCCCTGACCCGGGAACACCCATCGGTGCAGTGAAAGACGGAGAGAACTATAATGTTGATGATGTTGTCACGTTCACCTGTGGCGTGGATTTCCTACTCCGCGGATCAGAGACCAGAAAGTGTTTGGCTAACGGCATGTGGTCAGGAACGGATACCTATTGTAAACGTAAGTTCTATGTTACATATCTGACTTCGCTAGCATCGTCCGGTCCAGAGTTATCATGTTACATATCGGACAGCGCTAGTCCGGTCCAGAATTATCCTGTTACATATCTGAAAGTGTTAGCATTGTCCGGTCCAGAGTTATCATGTTACATATCGGACAGAACTAGTCCGGTCCAGAATTATCCTGTTACATATCTGACAGGGCTAGCATCGTCCGGCTCAAAATTATCCTGTTACATATCAGGCAGGGCTAGCATTGTCCGGTCCAGAATTATCGTGTTACATATCTGACAGTGCTAGCATCGTTCGATCCACAATTATCATGTTACATATCTGACAGTGCTAGCATCGTCCGGTCCAGAATTATCCGGTTACATATCTGACAGTGTTAGCATTGACCGGTCCAGAATTATCACATTATATATCTGACAGTGCTAGCATTGTCCGGTCCAGAATTATCATGTTACATATCTGACAGTGCTAGCGTCGTCCGATCCACAATTATCATGTTACATATATGACAGCGCTAGCGTCGTCCGATCCACAATTATCATGTTACATATATGATAACGTTAGCGTCGTCCGGTCCAGAATTATCATGTTACATATCGGACAGAACTAGTCCGGTCCAGAATTATCCTGTTACATATCTGACAGGGCTAGCATCGTCCGGCCCAAAATTATCCTGTTACATATCAGGCAGGGCTAGCATTGTCCGGTCCAGAATTATCGTGTTACATATCTGACAGTGCTAGCATCTTTCGATCCACAATTATCATGTTACATATCTGACAGTGCTAGCATCGTCCGGTCCAGAATTATCCGGTTACATATCTGACAGTGTTAGCATTGACCGGTCCAGAATTATCACATTATATATCTGACAGTGCTAGCATTGTCCGGTCCAGAATTATCATGTTACATATCTGACAGTGCTAGCGTCGTCCGATCCACAATTATCATGTTACATATATGACAGCGCTAGCGTCGTCCGATCCACAATTATCATGTTACATATATGATAACGTTAGCGTCGTCCGGTCCAGAATTATCATGTTACATATCGGACAGAACTAGTCCGGTCCAGAATTATCCTGTTACATATCTGACAGGCAAGCATCGTCCGGTCCAGAATTATCCTGTTACGTATCTGTCAGTGCTAGCATCATTCGATCCACAATTATCGTGTTACATATCTGACAGTGCTAGCATTGTCCGGTTCAGAATTAACATGTTACATATCTGGCAGTGCTAGCATTGTCCGGTCCAGAATTTTCATGTTACATATCTGAGAGTGTTAGCATTGTCCGGTCAAAAATTATCATGTTACATACCTGACAGTGCTAGCGTCGTCCGATCCACAGTTATCATGTTACATATATGACAGCTCTAGCATCGTCCGGTCCACAATTATCATGTTACATATCTGACAGAGCTAACACTGCCCGGTCCAGAATTATCATGTTACATATCTGACAGTGCTAGCATTGCCCGGTACAGAATTATCATGTTACATACCTGACAGTGCTAGCGGCGTCCGATCCACAATTATCATGTTACATATATGACAGAGCTAGCGTCGTCCGGTCCAGAATTATCATGTTACATATCTGACAGTGCTAGCATCGTCCGGTCCAGAATGATCATGTTACATATCTGACAGTGCTAGCATTGTCCGGTCCAGAATGATCATGTTACACATCTGTCAGTACTAGTATCGTCCGGTCCAGAATTATCATGTTACATATCTGACAGTGCTAGCATCATCCGGTCCAGAATTATCATGTTACATATGTGACAGTGCTAGCATCGTAAGGTCCAGAATTATCCTGTTACATATCTGACAGTGTTAGTATTGTCCGGTGCAGAATTATCATGTTACATATCTGACAGTGCTAGCATTGTCCGGTCCAGAATTATCATGTTACATATCTGTCAGTGCTAGCATCGTTCGATCCACAATTATCGTGTTACATATCTGACCGTGCTAGCATTGTCCGGTCCAGAATTATCATGTTACATATCTGACAGTGCTAGCATTGTCCGGTCCAGAATTATCATGTTACATATCTGACTGCTAGCATCGTCCGGTCCAGAATTATCATGCTTCATATGTAACAGAATTATCCTGTTACATATCTGACAGTGTTAGCATTGTCCGGTCCAGAATTATCATGTTACATATCTCACAGTGCTAGCACTGTCCGGTCCAGAATTATCATGTTACATATCTGACAGTGCTAGCATCGTTCGATACACAATTATCATGTTACATATCTGACAGTGCTAGCATTGTCCGGCCCAGAATTATCATGTTACATATCTGACAGTGCTAGCATTGTCCGGTCCAGAATTATCATGTTATATACCTGACAGTGCTAGAGTCGTCCGATCCACAATTATCACGTTACATATATGAGAGTGCTAGCATTGTCCGGTCCAGAATTATCATGTTACACATCTGGCAGTGCTAGCATCGTCCGGTCCACAATTATCATGTTACATATCTGACAGTGCTAGCATTGTCCGGTCCAGAATTATCATGTTACATATCTGACAGTGCTAGCATCGTTCGATCCACACTTATCATGTTAAATATCTGAAAGTGCTAGCATTGTCCGGTCCAGAATTATCGTGTTACCCATCTGTCAGTGCTAGCATCGTTCGATCCACAATTATCATGTTACATATATGACAGCGCTAGCGTCGTCCGGTCCAGAAATATCATGTTACATATCTGACAGTGCTAGCATCGTCCGGTCCAGAATTATCATGTTACATATCTGACAGTGCTAGCATTGTCCGGTCCAGAATGATCATGTTACACATATGTCTGTCCTAGCATCGTCCGGTCCAGAATTATCATGTTACATATCTGACAGTGCTAGCATTGTCCGGTCCAGAATGATCATGTTACACATCTGTCAGTGCTAGTATCGTCCGGTCCGGAATTATCATGTTAGATATCTGACAGTGCTAGCATCATCCGGTCCAGAATTATCATGTTACATATGTGACAGTGCTAGCATCGTAAGGTCCAGAATTATCCTGTTACATATCTGACAGTGCTAGCATTGTCCGGTCCAGAATTATCATGTTGCATATCTGTCAGTGCTAGCATCGTTCGATCCACAATTATCGTGTTACATATCTAACCGTGCTAGCATTGTCCGGTCCAGAATTATCATGTTACATATCTGACAGTGCTAGCATTGTCCGGTTCAGAATTATCATGTTACATATCTGACAGTGCTAGCATCGTTCGGTCCAGAATTATCATTCTTCATATGTAACAATGCTAGCATCGTCCGGTCCAGAATTATCCTGTTACATATCTGACAGTGTTAGCATTGTCCGGTCCAGAATTATCATGTTACATATTTCACAGTGCTAGCACTGTCCGGTCCAGAATTATCATGTTACATATCTGACAGTGCTAGCATTGTTCGATACACAATTATCATGTTACATATCTGACAGTGCTAGCATTGTCCGGCCCAGAATTATCATGTTACATATCTGACAGTGCTAGCATTGTCCGGTCCAGAATTATCAAGTTACATATCTGACAGTGCTAGCATTGCCCGGTACAGAATTATCATGTTACACACCTGACAGTGCTAGCGGCGTCCGATCCACAATTATCATGTTACATATATGACAGCGCTAGCGTCGTCCGGTCCAAAATTATCATGTTACATATCTGACAGTGCTAGCATCGTCCGGTCCAGAATTATCATGTTACATATCTGACAGTGCTAGCATTGTCCGGTCCAGAATTATCATGTTATATACCTGACAGTGCTAGAGTCGTCCGATCCACAATTATCATGTCACCTATATGAGAGTGCTAGCATTGTCCGGTCCAGAATTATCGTGTTACGCATCTGTCAGTGCTAGCATCGTCCGGTCCAGAATTATCATGTTACATATCTGACAGTGCTAGCATTGTCCGGTCCAGAATTATCATGTTACATATCTGACAGTGCTAGCATCGTTCGATCCACAATTATCATGTTAAATATCTGAAAGTGCTAGCATTGTCCGGTCCAGAATTATCGTGTTACACATCTGTCAGTGCTAGCATCGTTCGATCCACAATTATCATGTTACATATCTGACAGTGCTAGCACTGCCCGGTCCAGAATTATCATGTTACATATCTGACAGTGCTAGCATTGCCCGGAACAGAATTATCATGTTACATACCTGACAGTGCTAGCGGTGTCCGATCCACAATTATCATGTTACATATATGAGAGAGCTAGCGTCGTCCGGTCCAGAATTATCGTGTTACATATCTGACAGTGCTAGCATCGTCCGGTCCAGAATTATTATGTTACATATCTGACAGTGCTAGCATTGTCCGGTCCAGAATGATCATGTTACACATCTGTCAGTGCTAGTATCGTCCGGTCCAGAATTATCATGTTACATATCTGACAGTGCTAGCATCATCCGGTCCAGAATTATCATGTTACATATGTGACAGTGCTAGCATCGTAAGGTCCAGAATTATCCTGTTACATATCTGACAGTGTTAGTATTGTCCGGTGCAGAATTATCATGTTACATATCTGACAGTGCTAGCATTGTCCGGGCCAGAATTATCATGTTACATATCTGTCAGTGCTAGCATCGTTCGATCCACAATTATCGTGTTACATATCTGAGCGTGCTAGCATTGTCCGGTCCAGAATTATCATGTTACATATCTGACAGTGCTAGCATTGTCCGGTTCAGAATTATCATGTTACATATCTGACAGTGCTAGCATCGTCCGGTCCAGAATTATCATGCCTCATATGTAACAGTGCTAGCATCGTCCGGTCCAGAATTATCCTGTTACATATCTGACAGTGTTAGCATTGTCCGGTCCAGATTTATCATGTTACATATCTGACAGTGCTAGCATCGTTCGATACACAATTATCATGTTACATATCTGACAGTGTTAGCATTGTCCGGCCCAGAATTATCATGTTACATATCTGACAGTGCTAGCATTGTCCGGTCCAGAATTATCAAGTTACATATCTGACAGTGCTAGCATTGCCCGGTACAGAATTATCATGTTACACACCTGACAGTGCTAGCGGCGTCCGATCCACAATTATCAAGTTACATATATGACAGCGCTAGCGTCGTCCGGTCCAGAAATATCATGTTACATATCTGACAGTGCTAGCATCGTCCGGTCCAGAATTATCATGTTACATATCTGACAGTGCTAGCATTGTCCGGTCCAGAATGATCATGTTACACATATGTCTGTGCTAGCATCGTCCGGTCCAGAATTATCATGTTACATATCTGACAGTGCTAGCATTGTCCGGTCCAGAATGATCATGTTACACATCTGTCAGTGCTAGTATCGTCCGGTCCGGAATTATCATGTTACATATCTGACAGTGCTAGCATCATCCGGTCCAGAATTATCATGTTACATATGTGACAGTGCTAGCATCGTAAAGTCCAGAATTATCCTGTTACATATCTGACAGTGTTAGTATTGTCCGGTGCAGAATTATCATGTTACATATCTGACAGTGCTAGCATTGTCCGGTCCAGAATTATCATGTTACATATCTGTCAGTGCTAGCATCGTTCGATCCACAATTATCGTGTTACATATCTGACCGTGCTAGCATTGTCCGGTCCAGAATTATCATGTTACATATCTGACAGTGCTAGCATTGTCCGGTTCAGAATTATCATGTTACATATCTGACAGTGCTAGCATCGTCCGGTCCAGAATTATCATTCTTCATATGTAACAATGCTAGCATCGTCCGGTCCAGAATTATCCTGTTACATATCTGACAATGTTAGCATTGTCCGGTCCAGAATTATCATGTTACATATCTCACAGTGCTAGCACTGTCCGGTCCAGAATTATCATGTTACATATCTGACAGTGCTAGCATTGTTCGATACACAATTATCATGTTACATATCTGACAGTGCTAGCATTGTCCGGCCCAGAATTATCATGTTACATATCTGACAGTGCTAGCATTGTCCGGTCCAGAATTATCAAGTTACATATCTGACAGTGCTAGCATTGCCCGGTACAGAATTATCATGTTACACACCTGACAGTGCTAGCGGCGTCCGATCCACAATTATCATGTTACATATATGACAGCGCTAGCGTCGTCCGGTCCAAAATTATCATGTTACATATCTGACAGTGCTAGCATCGTCCGGTCCAGAATTATCATGTTACATATCTGACAGTGCTAGCATTGTCCGATCCAGAATGATCATGTTACACATATGTCAGTGCTAGCATCGTCCGGTTCAGAATTATCATGTTACATATCTGACAGTGCTAGCAGCATCCGGTCCAGAATTATCATGTTACATATGTGACAGTGCTAGCATCGTAAGGTCCAGAATTACCCTGTTACATATCTGACAGTGTTAGCATTGTCCGGTCCAGAATTATCATGTTACATATCTGACAGTGCTAGCATTGTCCGGCCCAGAATTATCATGTTACATATCTCGCAGTGCTAGCATCGTTCAATCCACAATTATCGTGTTACATATCTGACCGTGCTAGCATTGTGCGGTCCAGAATTATCATGTTACATATCTGACCGTGCTAGCGTCGTCCGGTCCAGAATTATCATGCTTACATATCTGACAGTGCTAGCATCGTCCGGTCCAGAATTATCATGTTACATATCTGACAGTGCTAGCATTGTCCGGTCCAGAATTATCATGTTACATATCTGACAGTGCTAGCATTGTCCGGTCCAGAATTATCATGTTACATATCTGACAGTGCTAGCATTGTCCGATCCAAAATTATCATGTTATATACCTGACAGTGCTAGCATCGTTCGATCCACAATTATCGTGTTACATATCTGACCGTGCTAGCATTGTCCGGTCCAGAATTATCATGTTACATATCTGACAGTGCTAGCATTGTGTGGTCCAGAATTATCATGTTACATATCTGGCTGCTAGCATCGTCCGGTCCAGAATTATCATGCTTCATATGTAACAGTGCTAGCATCGTCCGGTCCAGAATTATCCTGTTACATATCTGACAGTGTTAGCATTGTCCGGTCCAGAATTATCATGTTACATATCTCCGGTCCAGAATTATCATGTTACATATCTGACAGTGCTAGCATCGTTCGATACACAATTATCATGTTACATATCTGACAGTGCTAGCATTGTCCGGCCCAGAATTATCATATTACATATCTGACAGTGCTAGCATTGGCCGGTCCAGAATTATCAAGTTACATATCTGACAGTGCTAGCATTTCCCGGTACAGAATTATCATGTTACACACCTGACAGTGCTAGCGGCGTCCGATCCACAATTATCATGTTACATATATGACAGCGCTAGCGTCGTCCGGTCCAGAATTATCATGTTACATATCTGACAGTGCTAGCATCGTCCGGTCCAGAATTATCATGTTACATATCTGACAGTGCTAGCATTGTCCGGTCCAGAATTATCATGTTATATACCTGACAGTGCTAGAGTCGTCCGATCCACAATTATCATGTTACATATATGAGAGTGCTAGCATTGTCCGGTCCAGAATTATCGTGTTACACATCTGTCAGTGCTAGCATCGTCCGGTCCAGAATTATCATGTTACATATCTGACAGTGCTAGCATTGTCCGGTCCAGAATTATCATGTTACATATCTGACAGTGCTAGCATAGTTCGATCCACAATTATCATGTTAAATATCTGAAAGTGCTAGCATTGTCCGGTCCAGAATTATCGTGTTACACATCTGTCAGTGCTAGCATCGTTCGATCCACAATTATCGTGTTACACATCTGTCAGTGCTAGCATCGTCCGGTCCAGAATTATCATGTTACATATCTGACAGTGCTAGCATTGTCCGGTCCAGAATTATCATGTTACATACCTGACAGTGCTAGCGGCGTCCGATCCACAATTATCATGTTACATATATGAGAGAGCTAGCGTCGTCCGGTCCAGAATTATCATGTTACATATCTGACAGTGCTAGCATCGTCCGGTCCAGAATTATCATGTTACATATCTGACAGTGCTAGCATTGTCCGGTCCAGAATGATCATGTTACACATCTGTCAGTGCTAGTATCGTCCGGTCCAGAATTATCATGTTACATATCTGACAGTGCTAGCATCATCCGGTCCAGAATTATCATGTTACATATGTGACAGTGCTAGCATCGTAAGGTCCAGAATTATCCTGTTACATATCTGACAGTGTTAGTATTGTCCGGTGCAGAATTATCATGTTACATATCTGACAGTGCTAGCATTGTCCGGTCCAGAATTATCATGTTACATATCTGTCAGTGATAGCATCGTTCGATCCACAATTATCGTGTTACATATCTGACCGTGCTAGCATTGTCCGGTCCAAAATTATCATGTTACATATCTGACAGTGCTAGCATTGTCCGGCCCAGAATTATCATGTTACATATCTCTCAGTGCTAGCATCGTTCGATCCACAATTATCGTGTTACATATCTGACCGTGCTAGCATTGTCCGGTCCAGAATTATCATGTTACATATCTGACAGTGCTAGCATTGTGCGGTCCAGAATTATCATGTTACATATCTGACCGTGCTAGCGTCGTCCGGTCCAGAATTATCATGCTTACATATCTGACAGTGCTAGCATCGTCCGGTCCAGAATTATCATGTTACACACCTGACAGTGCTAGCATTGTCCGGTCCAGAATTATCATGTTACATATCTGACAGTGCTAGCATTGTCCGGTCCAGAATTATCGTGTTACACATCTGTCAGTGCTAGCATCGTCCGGTCAAGAATTATCATGTTACATATCTGACAGTGCTAGCATTGTCCGGTCCAGAATTATCATGTTACATATCTGACAGTGCTAGCATCGTTCGATCCACAGTTATGTTAAATATCTGAAAGTGCTAGCATTGTCCGGTCCAGAATTATCGTGTTACACATCTGTCAGTGCTAGCATCGTTCGATCCACAATTATCATGTTACATATCTGACAGTGCTAGCACTGCCCGGTCCAGAATTATCATGTTACATATCTGACAGTGCTAGCATTGCCCGATACAGAATTATCATGTTACATACCTGACAGTGCTAGCGGCGTCCGATCCAGAATTATCATGTTACAAATATGAGAGAGCTAGCGTCGTCCGGTCCAGAATTATCATGTTACATATCTGACAGTGCTAGCATCGTCCGGTCCAGAATTATCATGTTACATATCTGACAGTGCTAGCATTGTCCGGTCCAGAATGATCATGTTACACATCTGTCAGTGCTAGTATCGTCCGGTCCAGAATTATCATGTTACATATCTGACAGTGCTAGCATCATCCGGTCCAGAATTATCATGTTACATATGTGACAGTGCTAGCATCGTAAGGTCCAGAATTATCCTGTTACATATCTGACAGTGTTAGTATTGTCCTGTGCAGAATTATCATGTTACATATCTGACAGTGCTAGCATTGTCCGGTCCAGAATTATCATGTTACATATCTGTCAGTGATAGCATCGTTCGATCCACAATTATCGTGTTACATATCTGACCGTGCTAGCATTGTCCGGTCCAAAATTATCATGTTACATATCTGACAGTGCTAGCATTGTCCGCCCCAGAATTATCATGTTACATATCTCTCAGTGCTAGCATCGTTCGATCTACAATTATCGTGTTACATATCTGACCGTGCTAGCATTGTCCGGTCCAGAATTATCATGTTACATATCTGACAGTGCTAGCATTGTGCGGTCCAGAATTGTCCTGTTACATATCTGACCGTGCTAGCGTCGTCCGGTCCAGAATTATCATGCTTACATATCTGACAGTGCTAGCATCGTCCGGTCCAGAATTAGCATGTTACATATCTGACAGTGCTAGCATTGTCCGGTCCAGAATTATCATGTTACATATCTGACAGTGCTAGCATTGTCCGGTCCAGAATTATCATGTTACATATCTGACAGTGCTAGCATTGTCCGATCCAAAATTATCATGTTGTATACCTGACAGTGCTAGAGTCGTCCGATCCACAATTATCATGTTACATGTATGAGAGTGCTAGCATTGTCCTGTCCAGAATGATCGTGTTACACATCTGTCAGTGCTAGCTTCGTCCGGTCCAGAATTATCATGTTACATATCTGACAGTGCTAGCATTGTCCGGTCCAGAATTATCATTTTACATATCTGACAGTACTAGCGTTGTCCGGTCCAGAACTATCATGTTACACATCTGACAGTGCTAGCATTGTCCGGTCTAGAATTATCATGTTACACATCTGTCAGTGCTAGCATCGTCCGGTCCAGAATTATCATGTTACATATCTGACAGTGCTAGCATAGTTCGATCCACAATTATCATGTTAAATATCTGAAAGTGCTAGCATTGTCCGGTCCAGAATTATCGTGTTACACATCTGTCAGTGCTAGCATCGTTCGATCCACAATTATCGTGTTACACATCTGTCAGTGCTAGCATCGTCCGGTCCAGAATTATCATGTTACATATCTGACAGTGCTAGCATTGTCCGATCCAGAATTATCATGTTACATACCTGACAGTGCTAGCGGCGTCCGATCCACAATTATCATGTTACATATATGAGAGAGCTAGCGTCGTCCGGTCCAGAATTATCATGTTACATATCTGACAGTGCTAGCATCGTCCGGTCCAGAATTATCATGTTACATATCTGACAGTGCTAGCATTGTCCGGTCCAGAATGATCATGTTACACATCTGTCAGTGCTAGTATCGTCCGGTCCAGAATTATCATGTTACATATCTGACAGTGCTAGCATCATCCGGTCCAGAATTATCATGTTACATATGTGACAGTGCTAGCATCGTAAGGTCCAGAATTATCCTGTTACATATCTGACAGTGTTAGTATTGTCCGGTGCAGAATTATCATGTTACATATCTGACAGTGCTAGCATTGTCCGGTCCAGAATTATCATGTTACATATCTGTCAGTGATAGCATCGTTCGATCCACAATTATCGTGTTACATATCTGACCGTGCTAGCATTGTCCGGTCCAAAATTATCATGTTACATATCTGACAGTGCTAGCATTGTCCGGCCCAGAATTATCATGTTACATATCTCTCAGTGCTAGCATCGTTCGATCCACAATTATCGTGTTACATATCTGACCGTGCTAGCATTGTCCGGTCCAGAATTATCATGTTACATATCTGACAGTGCTAGCATTGTGCGGTCCTGAATTATCATGTTACATATCTGACCGTGCTAGCGTCGTCCGGTCCAGAATTATCATGCTTACATATCTGACAGTGCTAGCATCGTCCGGTCCAGAATTATCATGTTACCTATCTGACAGTGCTAGCATTGTCCGGTCCAGAATTATCATGTTACATATCTGACAGTGCTAGCATTGTCCGGTCCAGAATTATCGTGTTACACATCTGTCAGTGCTAGCATCGTCCGGTCCAGAATTATCATGTTACATATCTGACAGTGCTAGCATTGTCCGGTCCAGAATTATCATGTTACATATCTGACAGTGCTAGCATCGTTCGATCCACAGTTATGTTAAATATCTGAAAGTGCTAGCATTGTCCGGTCCAGAATTATCGTGTTACACATCTGTCAGTGCTAGCATCGTTCGATCCACAATTATCATGTTACATATCTGACAGTGCTAGCACTGCCCGGTCCAGAATTATCATGTTACATATCTGACAGTGCTAGCATTGCCCGGTACAGAATTATCATGTTACATACCTGACAGTGCTAGCGGCGTCCGATCCAGAATTATCATGTTACATATATGAGAGAGCTAGCGTCGTCCGGTCCAGAATTATCATGTTACATATCTGACAGTGCTAGCATCGTCCGGTCCAGAATTATCATGTTACATATCTGACAGTGCTAGCATTGTCCGGTCCAGAATGATCATGTTACACATCTGTCAGTGCTAGTATCGTCCGGTCCAGAATTATCATGTTACATATCTGACAGTGCTAGCATCATCCGGTCCAGAATTATCATGTTACATATGTGACAGTGCTAGCATCGTAAGGTCCAGAATTATCCTGTTACATATCTGACAGTGTTAGTATTGTCCGGTGCAGAATTATCATGTTACATATCTGACAGTGCTAGCATTGTCCGGTCCAGAATTATCATGTTACATATCTGTCAGTGATAGCATCGTTCGATCCACAATTATCGTGTTACATATCTGACCGTGCTAGCATTGTCCGGTCCAAAATTATCATGTTACATATCTGACAGTGCTAGCATTGTCCGGCCCAGAATTATCATGTTACATATCTCTCAGTGCTAGCATCGTTCGATCCACAATTATCGTGTTACATATCTGACCGTGCTAGCATTGTCCGGTCCAGAATTATCATGTTACATATCTGACAGTGCTAGCATTGTGCGGTCCAGAATTGTCATGTTACATATCTGACCGTGCTAGCGTCGTCCGGTCCAGAATTATCATGCTTACATATCTGACAGTGCTAGCATCGTCCGGTCCAGAATTATCATGTTACATATCTGACAGTGCTAGCATTGTCCGGTCCAGAATTATCATGTTACATATCTGACAGTGCTAGCATTGTCCGGTCCAGAATTATCATGTTACATATCTGACAGTGCTAGCATTGTCCGATCCAAAATTATCATGTTATATACCTGACAGTGCTAGAGTCGTCCGATCCACAATTATCATGTTACATATATGAGAGTGCTAGCATTGTCCTGTCCAGAATGATGGTGTTACACATCTGTCAGTGCTAGCTTCGTCCGGTCCAGAATTATCATGTTACATATCTGACAGTGCTAGCATTGTCCGGTCCAGAATTATCATTTTACATATCTGACAGTGCTAGCGTTGTCCGGTCCAGAACTATCATGTTACACATCTGACAGTGCTAGCATTGTCCGGTCCAGAATTATCATGTTACACATCTGTCAGTGCTAGCATCGTCCGGTCCAGAATTATCATGTTACATATCTGACAGTGATAGCATCGTCCGGTCCAGAATTATCATGTTACATATGTAACAGTGCTAGCATCGTCCGGTCCAGAATTATCCTGTTACTTATCTGACAGTGTTAGCATTGTCCGGTCCAGAATTATCATGTTACATATCTGACAGTGCTAGCATTGTCCGGTCCAGAATTATCATGTTACATATCTGACAGTGCTAGCATCGTTCGATCCACAATTATCATGTAAAATATCTGAAAGTGCTAGCATTGTCCGGCCCAGAATTATTATGTTACATATCTGACAGTGCTAGCATTGCCCGGTCCAGAATCATCATGTTCCATATCTGACAGTGCTAGCATTGCCCGGTTCAGAATTATCATGTTACATACCTGACAGTGCTAGCGGCGTGTGATCCACAATTATCATGTTACATATATGACAGCGCTAGCGTCGTCCGGTCCAGAATTATCATGTTACATATCTGACAGTGCTAGCATCGTCCGGTCCAGAATTATCATGTTACATATCTGTCAGTGCTAGCATCATTCGATCCACAATTATCGTGTTACATATCTGACAGTGCTAGCATTGTCCGGTCCAGAATTAACATGTTACATATCTGGCAGTGCTAGCATTGTCCGGTCCAGAATTATCATGTTACATATGTGACAGTGCTAGCATCGTAAGGTCCAGGATTATCCTGTTACATATCTGACAGTGTTAGCATTGTCCGGTCCAGAATTATCATGTTACATATCTGACAGTGCTAGCATTGTTCGGTCCAGAACTATCATGTTACATATCTGACAGTGCTAGCATTGCCCGGTCCAGAATTATCATGTCACACATCTGTCAGTGCTGGCATCGTCCGGTCCAGAATTATCATGTTACATATCTGACAGTGCTAGCATCGTCCGGTCCAGAATTATCATGTTACATATGTAACATTGCTAGCATTGTCCGGTCCAGAATGATCATGTTACATATCTGACAGTGCTAGCATTGTCCGGTCCAGAATGATCATGTTACATATCTGACAGTGCTAGCATTGTCCGGTTCAGAATTATCATGTTACATATCTGAGAGTGCTAGCATCGTTCGATCCAGAATTATCATGTTACATATCTGACAGTGCTAGCATTGTCCGGTCCAGAATTATCATGTTACATACCTGACAGTGCTAGCGTCGTCCGATCCACAATTATCATGTTACATATATGACAGCTCTAGCGTCGTCCGATCCACAATGATCATGTTACATATATGACAGCTCTAGCGTCGTCCGGTCCAGAATTATCATGTTACATATCTGACAGTGCTAGCATCGACCGGTCCAGAATTACCAGTCGGATATATATATATATATATATATATATACCGTGGTCCAGATTCTCTGCATAAATCTTTCATTAGATTCAGGCGTATACACGAGATTGAGATGGGAAATTATATTACCCGTACCGTACAAAAATGCAAGTTCTTGGTTGGCGACATTTTGTGGAAACCTAACGCTGTTCTGGATCACTGGCTATTATATTAGACAGAGGAGTGCTAACCCTCTATAATCACTGTACCGTTGAATTTGTGACTGACAGTTGTACTTGAAGTTATGGAACCACGGAACACTTAACCACTAAAAGGTTGGCTCGCACATTATCCGATCACCTGCATCTTTCTCATCCCCAAGAGTCACACCAGCCCTACGGTATCGCCGTCCCCCACAGTAACCCCACCCTTACAGTGTCACCCCCACCAAGTCACATGGCACCATCCCAGTCTCCGCTCTACAGTGTCTCCCCCGCCTAAAATCTCACATACCGGGCACCATGATCACATCACTACCTGGGGGCAAGAGCCGAGTGGCACGCACGCAATTTTGGACGCACGGACGGCTCCTTCAATAGTATATAGCATCGGCAGTGAATAATGCAATAAAATTGATTTGTTTTTACGTGTCGCTTTTAACTTTTTCAGATAAGAACAGTTTTTCCAACGTTGAAGAAGTCGCCAGCATCTTTAACGAAGAGATGGACACCATTTCCATAGGATCCAAGGACAGTGTGCTAGGATCACAGATTTTCCCGAATATAACCTATGAAAATTCAAGCCCTAACGTTGGTCAAGCCTTAAACCTTGAATATGAGCACGGGCTTGATCTTTATATCATACTGGACATCTCGGGTAGTATTTCCGACGACGAGCTGAAAATCACCAAACAATTCACCAAGGCTTTGGTGGAGAAGGTTTGTTAAATTTCCATCCTCTTGACTAGACAGTAAAGTTACCGGTAACGTAACAATATTTAACTGAATCAAACAAAGTTTGCTGAGCTGAGTAGGAATATATGTAATTGTTTGTAATCTAAAGATCTTTATAATAAATCAACTAACAACTGTGTACCACAAACTAACCACCAACAACCATAACATAGTAAACCACAACCAGTGCTTAAACCCATTTTGTTATTAGATTTTAGTTGCATCTGTCGTCACCTTTTGAAATCTTGTGTTTATTATGTGGTGCTTCGTTGTACACTGTCAAAAGAATTGGGTCAGATTGGCCAAATATTTTGGGTCCAATTTTATTTTGACCCAAATATTTAGGGTATAATCACGTCTATACGCAATCTTTCTGACTGTGTACTATGAGGCGACAGGCAAAGTCCAATATCTCTGCAACCAGCAAGGATATTTCAATGAGAACAACGCCGAAATTTCTCAGAATATTGTACAATTAAATCTTCTCGGAAGTCGAAGAATGGTGCTCAGTTGTGCTATTTTCATTTTAAAGAAATTGTACAAGTTCTCATCAAAATCTTTTATTTTGCTTTCTCATTCTAGGTCGGTGTATCTGACATGATAGACGGCACGAAGGTTTGGATCCTCACATATGATGACGAGGTTGTCGATGTATCCTACATGTTCAATCCAGACCGAACTGTAGATGGATTGAAAGAAGCAATAGACAAAATCACGAGGAAAGGTGTGTGCAGTTCATTTCCACTATACCGTACACCAATATATCAAGATATAATTCGAGCCTGCCTGTGCTATATTTTTTCTTTATTCTCAATATCAACTGTGCTATCAGTGGTGTCTTAATTACCGGACTACTCATAGGGTTACGTATTCGATATTCTGTTCTATTACAAAATATATATTTGGCTTCGCTGAAATTTGACTCACTTCATTTGACTCGCACGTAAATGGGAGTCATGTCATTGTTTTGACAGGGAGGCTCCCTCTCACATCATCGCCCCAGGGAACCTTTTTCGTCTTCATTCGGCAACATTCAATTCTAAATTTGAAACACTTGAACCGTTAAGTTACGTTACCAATGTAGGCAAGTTGATCTACTTTATATATTAGCGTGGTCTCAGTGAGATTCTAACAAAATCAACGGCGACTGTGTTAATTATTTGAAGGGATTAGTAAACAATTTATTTGTAACAAGTTGATGAACCTTACCAAATACAGCAACAATGAAGGAAGTAAGCCGAAAATGTATTCACTATTAAGCCAGAAATTAAAATAATTATTATGAGATGTTTTGTCGTTTATTAATGAATGACAGTTGAACGTTTGACAAGGGAGACAACTCATATTGTTTCGTTTCACATGCAGTTCACTGCGAAGAAGTAGTTTACCAGATTCTTGCATTTTTACACACAGTTATCGCTCAGTAGATGTTATTCATATACGTCAGGTAGTTTAGTACTATTACCGAAAGACTGATCTGTGCAGCTTAGCGCCTTCTTTTGAAAACAACAACAAAATGGTGACTGGCCGGAAGATCATAAGCAGAAATAATACGCGCCTACTCCCCCCCATCCCTTTCAATTTGGGGGGATGGATACCATTTCCCCTAGAGCTGTAATGAACTCTACAAAATGACAACGATTTCACCATGATATCGATAATATATCACGTTTGAAATAACTTTGTAATTTTCTCCATATGAAACTTCTGTACAGTTGTTTCATGTACCTGGGCTCAATCACATAGGGAGTCGTCATAATGTATTCGTGTTTACTGACACGGTCAACGCTGCCGTGTACGGTCATGGAGGTGTGTGCGGTTTATCACTCGGCAATTTCACTGGGCATGGAATATAATCGAGAATTCCACGGACCGCCTGTTATTACTATATACGGCATCAATAACATTTGTGACAGTAGATATGAGTATATTATGACGTCTCCCTAGGTAATTGAGCCCCAGTACATGGAACAACTGTACTGAAGTTTCATATGGAGAAAATTACAAAGTTATTTCAAGCGTGATATATTATCGATATCATGGAGAAATCGTAGTCATTTTGTAGAGTTCATTTTGTTCTACACGCTGCAAAAAAAAAGAAGAAAATTTATGCAGAGTTAACTATTGATTTTTGACAAGCTTCAAAGTAGACGACTAATTAAAATGGACAGACTTTAACATCTAACGTATCCTATGATACACCAATCATCTTTACAGAAAAGGGTGGAACTGCAACGGCTGATGCACTGGAGGAAGTAAAGAATAACTTGATACCAATCAGAAAGATAGCAGGCTCACAAGCAACGATAGCCATCGTGTTACTGTCCGACGGTAAGTGATATCATATGACCTGATGACCTGGTATGTGGTATTTGATCCAAGATGAGGCGAAGGGGCCTGGAGGTTTTGTTTGTTGGCGGGGGGGGGGGTGTTCGTCCATTCTTCCGGATTGTTGCTCCATGCGAAAACAATTTCAACAGCTCAACAGATTCTTCACAAAATTGATTTATTTAATCAACTGTTTCAAGGTCGTGGAAAATCTGACGAGAAGTGTTTTACTTGTACTGTTTTGTCCTCTTGAAGAGTAATGATCTGAAAGGGAAATGCACTCCCCCCATCTCATTGTTCCCCGCTCTCCTGCTCTCTCTCTCTCTCTCTCTCTCTCTCTCTCTCTCTCTCTCATACATTCCCGCCCTCCACCATCGCCTACACCCAAATTCGGCCTAAAGAGATCATTATTTTATGGATTGAAGATGTTTGGCGTTAGTGGCATTGTTTGTAATGGTAGAAATGACAGTTTGCTGGGAACACTGTCAGAAGAATATGGTGACTCTGATCATATAGTTTGTATAGATCATATTTCATGCAGTTAAATATCCAGATTGACCCTGACGAATGTGGTAAGAGCGACCATCAATGAACTGAACGTTTAGTGACCTCTCCACCTACATCACTCTCCCCTTTTCAACTCTGAAATTGGCCAATCGAAATGTAAGCTTCACCAGCAGACTGTTTCAATCAGCCCCGGAGATCATTCGGCACGGTCTCGTACTATAACTCGCCCGGCTCTGGTAGGAATCCATATTGGCACCCATGTTGAAACTCCTTTCAAGCACATCATCACGCCGAAACTCCCTTCGGCGCATGTCAGCTGTAGGACTTCTGTTGCCATGAAAAGCCAGGACAACATCTCGAATTAGACGAGATCTTTCGGTGACAGAATCAAGAGGATATTCAATTCATTTAAATATATATTACATCTCCTGAAAAGGATAAATTCAACGAGGACTATGTGAACGGACACACATCCTGTAGTACGTGCTGACATGTGCCACACGTCCGGCGGATCACGGTTTACAACTGAGAGCTGTAAAATCTCTACACCATTAGTATGCAATGTAAATTGACTTCGACTGTTCTCAGATTTCACACTAAATAGTATTCGCGACCGCTCGGCCTATTCCGTCGAAGTGATATGACCTCGCGCATCAATGGTGTAGGGATTTTACACCTCTGAGGTGTACATCGTGAGGCTCACAGAGTCCTCATTGTATTCTCCCTTATCAGGACATAAAACATATATTTGAATGAATTGAATGTTCCCTTGAATCTACACAGCAAAAATAGCGTCAGTACTGTTTCAGTACATTTCTACCAAAGTACTGAAACAGTACTGTTATATTTCAGTACTGTTACTGTACTGTTCGATTTCAGTACTGAATCAGTACTGTTTCAGTACTGAAACAGTACTGTTATATATCAGTACTGTTTCAGTGCAGTTATATTTCAGTACTGTTTCAGTACTTTGGTAGAAATGTACTGAAACAGTACTGACGCTATTTTTGCTGTGTACCTGTGGAGGATCTCTTTTTAATGTGAGGTGTTTCTCCTGGCTTTTCGTCTCGGGACGACCTCCATGGCAACGGAACTCATACTGTTGAAATGCGCTATTGGGAGTTAAGGCGTAATACTGTGCCGGCAAGGAGTGTAAACATGGATGCTGATATGGATTTCTCCCAGTGATGGACGAGATCAGTTTAGTCTACATATACGACGAGCCTGTGCCGAGTGACTGAATAGCTATCAACGGTCTAATGATGAAGTTGTAACAGTCACCGCATCCACCTAACGGTTTTATGTTATATGTCTGACATAATCGAATTATATCTGTCGACAGGGAAACACAACATGGGCGGAGATCCCAAACCCGTGGCAAACTTCCTGAAGACGATTTATTCGGTGGATATCTATACAATCGGCATTGGCAACAACATCGACCAAAACGAGCTCGCGGCTATCGCTTCCCCTGACCAATTCTATCACATTGGGAAAGCCACAGATCTTGAAACTTTAACTAAACGTCGAACAGATGGTTCAGCTGGTAAGTGAACTTGAATCATTTCCGCTATCTGAACGGAGTTCGCTGATCAATGGATAAATGAATTTGACTCTCTGTCTACAAGTAAACTGTAACAGTACCCCTGAAATGTTTCTTGAAAAATGGGCGGTAGGAGCTCTCGTTAATGGAGTTTTATGGAAACAACAGAGCGTCACGGGATATCTTGCAGATCTAAAGTACCTGATTGGTTAATTCAAATTTTTAAAACGAAATCCGACATTTTCATTGGCCTGTGGAGAACATTGGACGGAAATCCAACCAATTATATAATTTATTTAACTGTTCATTGGAAGTGATGGAGGAGATGGGAAGGGATATGCAACAACATTCTTCGTCTTTAGATATGTTTCCGATACCAGTGAATAGCAATATGAACTATTATTAATAAGTATTTTCTTTTTCATTTCTATTATTTATTATTGGCAACAAACTTCAATTATGCATTTATCAAGATCACTGAAATGCACATAAATTGTGATTTCACACTCAGTGCCAAAAAAAACCCCAGAAGATGTAAGATGGGATGTTAGATCCAAGGAAAATGATGAAGGAGTTGGTACGATAAGGCGGCATTTTGACCAAAACGTGGTGTGATTGAAATAAAAAAAAATTAAAAAATGCCCTTAAAATACCTGTTTTTAATGTAATGGCAAGAGAAGATATATGTACACAATATGAGAAAGTTCTAACTCGGTTGCGTTTTGATTATAGTTACGACATGAAATTGAAATCCGCAGCATGTGCTAATTCGTAAAAATAAGGGTATGAATCGAGTCATTAACACACATTTAGATATGAAAGACCCTTGGACTCAAACGCCATTTAATCTGGTGATTTGCTGTGGCATTGTATCTCCACTGCTGGACAATCGCTCTGGTCCAAGGGGTCCTTCGTGTCTAAATGTGCGTTTAAATGGCTGGATTTAAACCTTTTTTTCGCGAAACAGTACATGCTGCAGATTTCAACTTCATGTCATAACTTTAATCATAACACAATCGAGCTAGATCTTTCACATATTGTGTACATCTTTTTTCTCTTGTCGTTACATAAAAAAATCGTTTTTAGGACATTTTATTTCCTCGATTTCAACCGCACCAAGTATAGGCCCAAATGCTACCTTATCGTACCATCTCCTATCTCTGACGTTGTATTCTTTCATTTCAGCTGGTTACAGCTCGTGTGGGGTCGGGGGACTGATAAACCTCTCCCTTAACGACAGTGTCACGGAGCCAGGCGAGGCCAAAGACATCAGACACTGGCCATGGATGGCGTCGATACACTATGATGCCCTTAATACAAAAAACCGTGCCACTGTATGTATTTTGCATGAATCGCCAACATATATCAATCTCAGTAAACTCAGACATAATATAACGGTATATTATATCTCACACCAGAGCTATATAAATCCATATTACACATAACTTTCATTATATATTATCATTTTAACGTACTTATTTGCTTTCTTATTTAAGCGTTAATAATTTTTCATCTCGGCATTAGCAGTGTTGACTGTATATCATTTAAACGACTGATTGAGCTTCTAATTTCGTAATTTACAAATACAAGCATTTCCAAACGTCCATGGAATATATAGGAATCTACTCCAAATCTGAAAACAGGATGTTGAGCTACTCTGACTCTTATTGTAGCAACAGAAAAAATATAAAACTGAATATGGCTGAGAATTAAATCAAAATAAACATCAAAGATCATTTTGAGCACCGAAGTTATCTATGTATCAGAGAATAACCGAAATTGTATATGTATATAAATCTAATTCGATTTATAGACATCGAATGGAGCCATGTGTTGTTCAGCCTAATTCCAATCTGGGTCATGCTATGTAATTCTGGCTTACGACACAATCAACTCGTACGTGCATACATGATACGCATGCCCATATTATTCGATTGGCAGTAACACTGTAAATCAAATTATAAGCGAGTTTTAGATTGGGAACGTCTTTTGGGTTCAAACATCTTGGAGTTTAGGTTTTGAACACATGTGTTTAGATTTTAAACAGTTTGTATATTAAACTCCGATGAGTTCGTAGCATAACCACCAGGATATTTAAACCCTACACAAGTTTAGGCTGAATCGTGTGTTCAAACTGAATTAATGTTCTAACCTTTAACATGTGATTTAGAGTAACGAGAATTCGTACGTTACCTGTTATGGAACGGAACACATCTACCTAATATAATCCGTGGCGTGTCCTCCTCCTCCTCCTCCTACTCCGCTTTACTCACTGCCCAGCGGGTCGCATAGGTGTGGCGCGGGATAGGTTGGGGCGAGAGACCTGGGGTTTTCACTACCTGAGATTCCATGGGCCAGGCTTACACCCTACAGTACAATGGGTCGACTACGCATGCGCGATGAGTAGTATAGAAAGGGCACGCGATCTCCCTATCCCTATAGGTGTGGCGCGGGATAGGGTGGGGCGAGAGACCTGGTGTTTTCGCTACCTGAGATTCCATGGGCCAGACTTGCACCCTACAGTACAATTGGTCGACTGCGCATGCGCGATGAGTAGTGCGCGATGAGTAGTATAGAAAGGGCACGCGCTCTCCCTATCTCTATAAACTAACCCATGGGGGCGAATGAACCCATGGGGGTGAATGAGCACTCGTATTAATTAATCAGCAGTATCATGGACAAATGGAAACGTTTCGTAGATCGCCGATTTTGTTTTTTACAAAGTCTACGCCCATTTGAAGTTTAGTGCTAATTTGCAGCTGATGAAAATGTTGATGCATCATTATTTCATTTTCCCTCAGTATTCCTTTGAATGTGCTGCTTCGCTGATTGACCCTCAGTGGGTCCTAACTGCTGCTCATTGTGCGTTTAAGAACGGTGTGGAGAAAAAGAGACCCGAACATATGGATGTGAGGATGGGTAAGAAAAATCATATTATATATACAGTACACAGTACAAATTCTGACTGACCGATACTGTTCAGTTTGTGAATGCCTATAACTGTGTGGTTACTGCGTGGTTCCACAAAAAACTGACACCAATCAGTTCCAATCAGTTGACAACTGTATAGTACTGATCAGTTTCACTGTCGTATCTATCAATTACTGCAATTACTAAAATTTAGCGCCAATTACTGAAAAAGGATAATGTGGTGTTTTTCGTACTGGTATTGCACAGTCTACAGTTACCTTTTTGTTTTTGCTGGAGGGTGGCTACAATTGCACCTTAACTTATCAGTACCGATAAGATACTTGCAGTACTATTCAGTATCTGATTACATACACTAACTGATCAGTACCGGTATGTTTAGTTTGTGACTGAATAACACTGAGCAAAAGGGACAACACGCAGTTCCGTGCAGGCTGTGTATGTCATTGACTGTTGTCGTCTTGACTTATCGGAACGGTAAGCGTCAGATCTGGCCGACAGTAGCCAACCGTGGTCAGTAAAATGAATGTTCGTGTCCGTAATTAGAATATCTTTCACGAATTTGAAGTACCGTCACAAGAAAATGCTAGCAATAAAGCTCCATTAGACATAAAGATCACGACGAGGAACTAGTGTCTTCCAAGAGTGAAGCGAACAACAATTTTCGAAGATGCCAACATATAGAAACCGAATGCGTCCGTCTGATATTTTTCCATTGAGTAATGCAATAACGCGACAACAATGGTACAGCATTGTCAGATTCATAAAAAAAATATATCAACCCATTTCTGTCATAGTGAACTGCTATACGTGTAGAATGGGCGCCGTTGTGAAATACGTAAATTTTATTAGTTTTATGAAAACGAAGCCCTCAATATCGAAGTTTGGTGGAAGTAGTAGTTCCTCTAGCTCTTTTAATGTGATAACAATAAGCCCTATAACTACACCTGTCTGAGCAAACCGTGTTGGCGTTCCGGAAAACAGGCCTGTTGTTAATAAAAGTCACTGTCACAGAAGGGATGATGCGCCACGTTAAATCGGAACTGTCCTTTATGCCCCGTGGATACTCCTTTAATGACTGAACAGTCTGTGCCGGTGTCGAGGCTGACATTGTCTGCTGTCTAAGAGTTTATATATTCTAACTCAGCTAAGACACTTTTCTTCACATTGGGGACAAGAGTCCGTCCTTGGATGCAATAGAAAAGGATATGAAAAGGGACACTAATCACCAGGACATTCTTATCCATCACACCGGTCTTAGGATTGGATTCAATATGAAGCCGCCGTCTACGGATAATATCGCCGTCGATCCTCGAGTTGTCCATAAGTGAGCCCTACTTAAATCAATATTATCTTGTTTTTCAGGTTCGCTTGAACGCGCGAATAAAAAAAAGACGGTATTAGACATACAGGAAATTGTTGTACATCCTGATTATGACCACGTCACTTTGAACAACGACCTGGCCTTAATCCATCTTGTTTCCCCGGTCACTCTGACATCTACCATAAGGAAGGTCTGCCTCCCAGATGATATCAAGGATTTTCCAGGTAATATACAGAATCGTGTTCGGCAGTTTTCATGATATTGGGCGGGGGGATACCCTGTGTTTCTCTTACGACCACCAATACGGGGTAACTCCCAACATTTTAACCTAGTAACCAACATTTTTGAATTCTGATGCAAAGAATTTCGACAATTTGAAATCAGTAGAAGTATGTTGAGATCAGATCACCTTGTCGGCTTAGACATTCAATTGAAGAAAGCTTTATTGGTGATCATTTTGTATAACCCATACTGGAATGTTATTATAGCAGGTACTAATCCACGGCCAATCGAAGCTGCACAATCCAAAGCTTCAAGCACTTCTTCCAAAAACTTTCAAGAGACAGTATCAAAGGCTTTTTCGAAATCTGTGAAAAGGAGTCATGGAATTTTCTTTCCTTTACATGATATCTAATCTAATATTTTCTCTGATGTAGCGTGCATGGACAAATCATGTCTGGCCTTCGCAAACTAGTTTATCTAACAAAACCATTTTATTCTGTTCACAATACGGATGGATGAAACTCTGTAGACAATTGTTATATGTATTCAAAAGTTTATTCGGGTTTTTGGATGCAGATTATGGGATCTTGCCATGGATTAATATAGAAAGCTTACCTCTTTTATATCCGGCGTTGATGGATCTGGGCCTGATATCTCGTAAAATATCAAATAAGAACTCAACAGGAAACCCACCAACACCAGGACTCTTTGCATTTTTCGGCTTCTACAAAGAACGTCCAGCGTATGTAATTCCCCCTATAAATTAGTGGAGTTTTCTGTTAGTAACTAATTTTTCGGAGCATTGTTGCTCCATTTCCTCACCAAGCGCCGTTTCCTTTCAATTGCTCTAGAAGCCTCAATGGTAGTCTTTTTGTTCCGTTGTTGCAAATCTGCCTCTAAAAATCCAGCGTCAGCTTAGTGCTTAACGACGTAATCAGCCTTAAATCTAGACTGATATCGATCCCACTATCATCAAATATAATACGTATGACATATAATAGTATTGATGATCACTAGGTGCGAGAGACGTGACTTATATTCATGCATGATGTTCCAAATATAGGTTAGGTACGGTAATTCAGCCAGCCATGGTGAATACGTGACATTGGTGGAGCGAGAATGGAAATGTACATAATTAGTCACACCCAATGATCCCCGCGTTGCATTTCGTCTTCCGTGTGCAGGGACTGTGCAAGTGTCTACTGGTGTAGGCTGAAATGTACTAGCTTCAGTGTCAGCTAGTCTAATCAGATAATACATACCACCAGTCCATTTGTTTCTGCTGGCACTTTTTATACCTGAATGCTATGATTTGTATGCTTTTATAGTTTCTTGCCCACACACTTTTTTTGTCGGAATTATTAATTCAAACTATTGTTCTAGGTCGAAGGTCATTGAAGAATAATACTCAGTGTACATTGCCGAATCTAGTTCCAAATTCCATTCTCCATGTGACGGATGTACTTTTAGATCAACAATATCTGTATTCACCCTACCATGGAAGTCAGTACTTTTCAGTATTGTTGCCATTACAGTTTGCTAACGTTATACGTGGTTTAGTTTTATCTTCTGGTCATACAGTGCAAGCTGTCTCAAGCAGGGAAAGTGTTTTTTTAATAATCAAAATTGTTATTAGAGGGAATTATAACACCTCGATCTTATGCATCTAATCCCTACATAGATATAGTTATTATTATTGATGTCTGTTTATCGATGTATGCATCCTGTGAGAAAATTATTGGGTATGTTTTCCATTTTTACCTTCCCAAAGTATTTAAATACATAAAGGGAGCCCATTTTCTTCTCTGCCAGTCCGATATAATATCTACTGTGTCAACCGCAGGGTTGTTGGATTGATCTTCTTAGGAGGCTTGCACTGTATGGTCAGAAGATAAAACCAAAGTGCTAGGTCTGTCAGTTGATTGGTTAACTGGTTCAAAATCGGCAAACCGGAAGTGAATCTGATTGGATAGTTGGTACTGGTGAAATAGGTGTGAACACATGAAAATCACCACGATTTTCAACACTTGAGACCTGTAAAATCGCTACACCATTAATGCGCAAGGACATATGAATTCAACGGAATCGGCCGAGTAGTCTCGAAAGGTTGCCTGCTGTGAATATCACACCCCGCAAATCTATTGTATTTCTAGGATGTGTCTGTCGTTGTCAAGTCGTCTCTTTGCAAATTGGCCCTTGTACATACAAAAATACTTGTCATTGCAGATACGGATGACGACTTTGACTTCTACACACCCGACCAATGGACGACTGTCACAGGATGGGGTATCAAGCAACCAGCGAAAGGAAAAAAGATAAATAACAAATTCGCCGATAAGCTTAAACAGAAGTCTATGCGAATTCAAGATAACAAAACTTGTGATGAGAGTTTGGGACAACAGCAGATCTATACCGATGCCATGTATTGTGCAGGTAATGACTTTACCATATAGAGTATGGGTAACAGTTTCCTACATTCTTAAACTTATTCAGGGACAGGGATTTTCTCTAAATTGCAGGCTGTATAACTACTATTCAAGTTCAGAGAGACAAACGCCCTGAATTTAAGGAATTATTCCTTAGATTCATTGGCGAATGGTCTGGAATTCATGAAATGATCCTGAATTTCAGACTGAAATCCCCGAAAATGAATTGTAGTTGAGTGGCCTGAACTTTCAGGAATAATCTCTGATCGTTTTTCAGAGTGCAAACTGCAAGTGGTTGAATGAATTGGCTATCTATCCGTGCTTGAATGGACACGTTTTGCGAACAATTCCTGAACCATAGAGACAAACCACATCCCGAGTCGATGTCAAGAAGATCACGTCATCTGTTTGATATTATCTTGTCTGAAGCAAATATATCAGTTTACCTTATTATCTCGTCTCACAAATGTACTTGATCATTAATGTAAGTTCGCTCCGCGTCGGTACTTCGATATCGGTGGATCATGTTGGTGTGTTTGCATCGAGGTATAGCTAAATGGGTCATTTGGCAAATATAGATCGATCTATACCTATATATCACGGTCTATCTCATGGTCCACAAGTTCCGACTACTGTTTGGGTTCCATTCTGTCATCCCCGTATAATCTGGTGCCCGGACGACTTGACTCAGATTCAGCTGTTAACTATGCGAAACTGCTCCGTCTGTAGAATGATTGTATGCGTCTGAATGAGAGGAACCTATTTCCGCACGTTTGATTGCCCTTCGATTTTATGAAAGCTTTTGTAATACATCCAATGAAGAATGAAAATAATTTTGATCACCGAGTTACCATGGTTACCTACAAGAACTGTGGTTTTATGTTGGGTGTTTTCGGGTACATTAGCCTGCCGGAAGTGGATGATAAGCTTATATTAGCGAAGCATGATAAATACGAAGCATGATTACATTATGCGACGAAAGGTACGAATGAGTTCGTTGAACGGAAAGTGAAAGCACAAGCAGCCAGAGGATGCTAGGTCCCCCGCCAAAATGGCAGCAATATTTATAAGCGCTGTCGGTTTCAGAAGATATTCATGAGGATGGCAACAGCTACTTCACAGGCGTAAGAAGCAGAGGGGTCTTTCCACCTTCCCAGGTTTTGAGATCAACTCCGAATGGCTGACTGAATGTTGATTGCTACTGTAATATATTTTCTTTACCATGTAGCATGAAAATTATGTAACCGAAATGCAACCCCAAGAGACAACTCATGGCATATTATCTGCAAACTAAATTTGACAAGAATATGAAGGCATCCTCAACCTATTGCCCAGAAACCAAATTTTTAGACTTTGCCACAAGGAGTCACCACCTGTAGGTGCAAGCAGGCAAAACACAATCCCAAATGACATCTCATGTCATGGTATCGGCATATGAACTTTGAGACTTTGAAGAGGGGTCCTCAAGTTATTGCCGGTACTAGATGCCCACCGGTGTTCATGTTATTTGGGGCGGGTCACATATGAATACAAAATTTGAGAATAATCTGATGAGCAGTTGCCAAATTATTGCCCGGAAACAAATTTTTCCACCAGGAGACGCCACCTGTAGGCAGAAGCGGGAAAAATACAATCCCAAGGAACATGGTATCGTGGGGACATCTGCATACCAAATTTGAGAAGAATCCGATGAAGGTCCTCAAGTTATTGCCCAGAAACCAAATTTAGATTTTGACACCAGGTGACGCCACCTCTAGGCGCAAGTCAGTGAAATGCATTATCAAGCGACATCTTATGTCACGGTACATTCATAAACAATTTGAGAAGAATCCGATGGTCAGTTCTCAAGTTATTACCCGGAAATGAATTTGTGATGTTGCCACCAGGTGGCGCCACCTGTGAGTGCAAGTGAGCGAAAGGCAATCCCAAGCAACAGCTCCTGGCATGGTAAATGCATGCCAAATTTGAGAAGAATCCGATGAGCCGCAATGTTTCTCATGTTACCCAGAAAGGTACATATGTAGGATATTTCAAAGGAATTCGACCAAGTGTTTCTAAGTTATCACTTGCAGCATGGAATAATGGAATGAACTCTAGTGGCGCCACGTCCGGGTGGATTTTGCTGAAACGCACCACCAACGGTGTTTTGTCGCAGGGAATGCATTTACCAAATTTCAAAGAAATCCGACAAATTGTTCGAAAGTTATCGCTCGCGAAGGATTTGAACAAACATGAACGGACATGCATTAAAGATTGGAACAAGACCCAGTGGCGCCACCTACAGGCGGATCTTGCTGAAACGTAATACCAGCGACGTCTTGTCGCAAAGAATGCAGATGCCAAATTTCGGAGGAATCCGACAAAGCATTTAGGAGTTATCGCTTACGCAGTATTTGCACGGACATGCGCTAAATATTGGAACAAGACCCAGTGGCGTCACCTACAGGCGGATCTTGCTGAAACGTAACACCAACAGACGTCTTGTCGCAAAGAATGCAGATGCCAAATTTCGGAGGAATCCGACAAAGCAGTTAGGAGTTATCGCTTATGAAGCATTTGCACGAACATCCACTAAAGATTGGAACAAGACCCAGTGGCGCCACCTACAGGCGGATCTTGCTGAGACGTAATACCAACAGACGTCTTGTCGCAAAGAATGCAGATGCCAAATTTCGGAGGAATCCGACAAAGCATTTAGGAGTTATCGCTTACGAAGTATTTGCACGGACATGCACTAAAGATTGAAACAAGACCCAGTGGCGCCACCTACAGGCGGATCTTGCTGAGACGTAATACCAAGAGACGTCTTGTCGCAAAGAATGCAGATGCCAAATTTCGGAGGAATCCGACAAAGCATTTAGAAGTTATTGCTTACGAAGTATTTGCACGGACATGTCCGTGCATGCACGGACAAATAGAAGCAAGACCCCAGTGGCGCCACCTACAGGCGGATCTTGCTGAAACGTACTACCAAGAGACGTCTTGTCGCAAAGAATGCAGATGCCAAATTTCGGAGGAATCCGATAAAGCATTTAGAAGTTATTGCTTACGAAGTATTTGCACGGACATGTCCGTGCATGCACGTACACATAGAAGCAAGAACCATTTTAAAGTCCCCGGCCGCGTTGCGGCGGGGGACAAAAAGTGCAAAACAAGTTCAGCTACCGGGAAGCGTCAGTCGCCCTCTGAAGTGTCAAAATGTGAGGAGAAAAACAAAATTGATCTTGTCTTTTCACAGGGGACGGAGGTATGACGGGTGCATGGAAAGGTGACGGTGGTGAACCGTCAATGGTAGAACTGAAAGTAACGGGGTATGCTAAGAGAGTTTTCCAAGTTGGTAAGTTCCGGATCATATTTAAAAAAATATAGACCACATAGGTTCTCGTCTGCCGCTAGTAGTAGCAGTCCACGAGTGATAATAGATAACGCAAGTCCATTATAACTGAAATAGTACCCCCGCTGGTGGAGACGTCACCGCTATATGATATATATTTTTAAGGATCTTCTGGAGGGTCAGTTTTCAACACCAGTAAACAATCTCCAATTCCAGGTCTCACACAAAAATACAGTAAAAACACAGTCATTGCTCACCACCATCTTCGTTAGGATGTAAAACACAAGTAATTGCCCTGCAAAATGTGCAGTTTGCAGCATGAAAGATTAATTGAGTTTATAAACAAATCCAGTACAGTTTTGCCACAGAATTGAAACCAGTAATACAGAATCATACAATTTGATATCTCTGACTGGCAGTCTGACCGCCTACCGAAATCTCTGTGTATGGACTAAATTAATCTCCTCATGCACAAGAGTTACAATTTCTTTGGCATCAAACTGTAATCCAAAACATGCGCATTGACTGGTCCCACAGTTTGGACTGGGGAACACTGACACTGTGTATTGACTAGCCTCAGAGTTTGGACTGGAGACCACTGACACTGTGTATTGACTAGCCCCAGAGTTTGGACTGCAGACCATTGACAATGTGCATTGACTAGCCCCACAGATTGGACTGGAGACCATTGACTAGCCCAACAGTTTGGACTGGAGACCATTGCCACTGTGTATTGACTAGCCTCACAGTTTGGACTAGAGACCATTGAAACTGTGTATTGACTAGCCCAACAGTTTGGACTGGAGACCGTTGACACTGTGTATTGACTAACCCCACAGTTTGGACTGGAGACCATTGCCACTGTGTATTGACTATCCCCTTCAGTTTGGACTAGAGACCATTCACACTGGGTATTGACTAGCCCAACAGTTTGGACTAGAGACCATTGACACTGTGTATTGACTAGCCCCACAGTTTGGACTGGAGACCATTGACACTGTCTATTGACTAGCCCAACAGTTTGGACTGGAGACCATTGACACTGTGTATTGACATGCCCACAGTTTGGACTGGAGACCATTGACACTGTGTATTGACTAGCCCAACAGTTTGGACTGGAGACCATTGACACTGTGTATTGACATGCCCACAGTTTGGACTGGAGACCATTGACACTGGATATTCACTAGCCCCACAGTTTCGATTGGAGACCATTGATACTGTGTATTGACTAGCCCCACAGTTTGGACTGGAGACTATTGCCACTGTGTATTGACTAGCCCCACAGTTTGGACTAGAGACCATTGACGCTGTGTATTGACTAGCCCCACAGTTTGGACTGGAGACCATTGACACTGTGTATTGATTAGCCCAACAGTTTGGACTGGAGACCACTGACACTGTGTATTGACTAGTCCCACAGTTTGGACTGGAGACCATTGACACTGTGTATTGACTAGCCCAACAGTTTGGACTGGAGACCATTGACACTGTGTATTGACATGCCCACAGTTTGGACTGGAGACCATTGACACTGTGTATTGACTATCCCCACAGTTTGGACTGGAGACCATTGCCACTGTGTATTGACTAGCCCCACAGTTTGGACTAGAGACCATTGACACTGTGTATTGACTAGCCCCACAGTTTGGACTGGAGACCATTGACACTGTGTATTGACTAGTCCAACAGTTTGGACTGGAGACCATTGACACTGTGTATTTACTAGCCCAACAGTTTGGACGGGAGACCATTGACACTGTGTATTGACATGCCCACAGTTTGGACTGGAGACCATTGACACTGTGTATTGACTATCCCCACAGTTTGGACTGGAGACCATTGGCACTGTGTATTGACTAGCCCACAGTTTGGACTGGAGACCATTGACACTGTATTGACTAGCCCAACAATTTGGACTGGACACCATTGCCACTGTGTTTTGACTGGCTCAACAGTTTGGACTGGAGTCGATTAACACTGTGTATTGAGTAGTCCCCTAGTTTGGACTGGAGAGCATTGACGCCCCACAGTCTGGACTGGAGACCATTGCCACTGCGTATTGATTAGTCCCACAGTTTGGACTGGAGACCATTGCCACTGTGTATTGACTAGCCGCATAGTTTGGACTGCAGACCATTGGCACTGTGTATTGACTAGCCCCATAGTTTGGACTGGAGACCATTGACACTGTGTATTGACTAGCCCCACAGTTTGGACCTGAGACCATTGACACTGTGTATTGGCCAGCCCCACAGTTTGGACTGGAGATCATTGACACTGTGTATTGACTAGCCCCATAGTTTGGACTGCAGACCATTGGCACTGTGTATTGACTAGCCCAACAGTTTAGACCGGAGACCATTGACACTGTGTATTGACCAGCCCCACAGTTTAGACTGGAGACCATTGACACTGTGTATTGACTATCCCCATAGTTTGGAATGGAGACCATTGACACTCTGTATTGACTAGCCTCAAAGTTTGAAGTGGAAATCATTGACACTGTGTATTGACTAGCCCCACAGTTTGGACTGCAGGCCATTGACACTGTGTATTGACTAGCCCCACAGTTTGGACTAGAGACCATTGACACTGTGTATTGACTAGCCCCACAGTTTGGACTGGAGACCATTGACACTGTGTATTGACTAGCCCAACAGTTTGGACTGGAGACCATTGACACTGTGTATTGACATGCCCACAGTTTGGACTGGAGACCATTGACACTGTGTATTGACTATCCCCACAGTTTGGACTGGAGACCATTGGCACTGTGTATTGACTAGCCCACAGTTTGGACTGGAGACCATTGACACTGTATTGACTAGCCCCACAATTTGGACTGGACACCATTGCCACTGTGTTTTGACTGGCTCCACACTTTGGACTGGAGTCGATTAGCACTGTGTATTGAGTAGTCCCCTAGTTTGGACTGGAGAGCATTGACACTGTGTATTGACTAGCCCAACAGTTTGGATTGCAGACCATTGACACTGGGTATTGACTAGCCCCACAGTTTCGAATGGAGACCATTGATACTGTGTAGTGACTAGCCCCACAGTTTGGACTGGAGACTATTGCCACTGTGTATTGACTAGCCCCACAGTTTGGACTAGAGACCATTGACACTGTGTATTGACTAGCCCCACAGTTTGGACTGGAGACCATTGACACTGTGTATTGACCAGCCCCACAGTTTAGACTGGAGACCATTGACACTGTGTATTGACTATCCCCATAGTTTGGAATGGAGACCATTGACACTCTGTATTGACTAGCCCCAAAGTTTGAAGTGGAAATCATTGACACTGTGTATTGACTAGCCCCACAGTTTGGACTGCAGGCCATTGACACTGTGTATTGACTAGCCCCACAGTTTGGACTAGAGACCATTGACACTGTGTATTGACTAGCCCCACAGTTTGGACTGGAGACCATTGACACTGTGTATTGACTAGCCCAACAGTTTGGACTGGAGACCATTGACACTGTGTATTGACATGCCCACAGTTTGGACTGGAGACCATTGACACTGTGTATTGACTATCCCCACAGTTTGGACTGGAGACCATTGGCACTGTGTATTGACTAGCCCACAGTTTGGACTGGAGACCATTGACACTGTATTGACTAGCCCCACAATTTGGACTGGACACCATTGCCACTGTGTTTTGACTGGCTCCACACTTTGGACTGGAGTCGATTAGCACTGTGTATTGAGTAGTCCCCTAGTTTGGACTGGAGAGCATTGACACTGTGTATTGACTAGCCCAACAGTTTGGATTGCAGACCATTGACACTGGGTATTGACTAGCCCCACAGTTTCGAATGGAGACCATTGATACTGTGTAGTGACTAGCCCCACAGTTTGGACTGGAGACTATTGCCACTGTGTATTGACTAGCCCCACAGTTTGGACTAGAGACCATTGACACTGTGTATTGACTAGCCCCACAGTTTGGACTGGAGACCATTGACGCTGTGTATTGACTAGCCCAACAGTTTGGACTGGAGACCATTGACACTGTGTATTGACTAGTCCCACAGATTGGACTGGAGACCATTGCCACTGTGTATTGACTAGCCCCACAGTTTGGACTAGAGACCATTGACACTGTGTATTGACTAGCCCCACAGTTTGGACTGGCGACCATTGGCACTGTGTATTGACTAGCCCAACAGTTTGGACTGGAGACCATTGACACTGTGTATTGACTAGCCCAACAGTTTGGACTGGAGACCATTGACACTGTGTATTGACATGCCCACAGTTTGGACTGGAGACCATTGACACTGTGTATTGACTATCCCCACAGTTTGGACTGGAGACCATTGGCACTGTGTATTGACTAGCCCACAGTTTGGACTGGAGACCATTGACACTGTATTGACTAGCCCCACAATTTGGACTGGACACCATTGCCACTGTGTTTTGACTGGCTCCACAGTTTGGACTGGAGTCGATTAACACTGTGTATTGAGTAGTCCCCTAGCTTGGACTGGAGAGCATTGACGCCCCACAGTCTGGACTGGAGACCATTGCCACTGCGTATTGACTAGTCCCACAGTTTGGACTGGAGACCATTGCCACTGTGTATTGACTAGCCCCACAGTTTGGACTAGAGACCGTTGACACTGTGTATTGACTAGCCCCACAGTTTGGACTGGAGACCATTGACACTGTGTATTGACTAGCCCAACAGTTTGGACTGGAGACCATTGGCACTGTGTATTGACTAGCCCACAGTTTGGACTGGAGACCATTGCCACTGTGTTTTGACTGGCTCCACAGTTTGGACTGTAGTCGATTAACACTGTGTATTGAGTAGTCCCCTAGTTTGGACTGGAGAGCATTGACACTGTGTATTGACTAGCCCAACAGTTTGGACTGCAGACCATTGACACTGGGTATTGACTAGCCCCACAGTTTGGACTGGAGACCATTGCCACTGTGTATTGACTAGCCCCACAGTTTGGACTAGAGACCATTGACACTGTGTATTGACTAGTCCCACAGTTTGGACTGGAGACCATTGCCACTGTGTATTGACTAGCCGCATAGTTTGGACTGCAGACCATTGGCACTGTGTATTGACTAGCCCCATAGTTTGGACTGGAGACCATTGACACTGTGTATTGACTAGCCCCACAGTTTGGACCTAAGACCATTGACACTGTGTATTGGCCAGCCCCACAGTTTGGACTGGAGACCATTGACAAAAGGTCTCTTCCCCTAGCAAAACAAGTACTGAGAAACCTCAATTCGCAAGAAGTTCTAGCAAATCTCCAGAGTAAATTCGTCATAGTCCCAGCAGACAAAGCTCCGAATAATATAATATTCATATGTAAATATTACTATTACCAGGTGCTGGTTAAAGAATTGAGTGTAGACATATCTTCATCAAATACGTCTACTTACTCCCAAACTGCATTTACTCTGGAAGATTTATTTAACAATCACAAAAAGTTTCTCAAGGAAAGAGGTATTTGTCTTCCAACCAATCATAGCGACATACCAAAAATATACTGGACTCCCAAAATGCATAAATCACCATACAAAGCTAGATTCATAGCTGGTTCTAGAAGCTGCACCACCAAGCTTCTTTCAACCCTATTGACGAGGGCCCTTCAGGAGGTAAAAGCATTTTGGGAAAGGTATTGCGCCACTATTTCCAAGAACTCTGGCGTTGAATGTATGTGGATATTGAAAACTCAAAATGTCTTACGGAAGAACTTGATGCTAAAGGTCACATACCGTACAGACATGTATCCACATGGGATTTCTCGACTCTCTATACTACAATCCCTCATCAGGACCTTATTGATCGTATAAGTTCATTAATAGTATCTGTGTTCAAGAAAAGTGATCGTAGATATATTAATGTCGGAAGCCATAAAGCATTCTTTAGCTCGACTACATACAAGAGATATCATTCATGGGATATTTCATTGTTTATAGAGTTGCTTGAATTTCTCATTAAAAATATCTATGTGAAATTTGGCAACACAATATATCAGCAGCATATAGGTATTCCAATGGGTACTAATTGTGCACCCCTATTGGCTGACCTGTATCTGTTCTCTTACGAATATGACTATATGCAGGCGCTTTCAAAAACCGATCCATTCAAAGTCCGTTCCTTCTCGTTCACCAAACGCTATATAGACGATCTTCTCGCTGTGGATAATCGCTATATAAATGACGCAGTGAAGGATATATATCCACCACTGGATTTGAAGGAAACTACAGATAGCCCTACAGGCACTTCATATTTAGATCTCTATCTCTATAAAAATGAAGCGGGCATTCTCTCTCGTCGACTTTATGACAGAAGAGATGATTACAATTTCGACATCGTAAACTATCCCTTTCTGGACAGTAATACTCCAGTGGGACCTGCATATGGCGTATACATATCTCGCTTAGTAGCATTTGCTAGATCCTGTGTTAAATGTGATGATTTTAATCAACGTCACAAAACACTGTTGCAGAAACTTATAAAACAGGGCTATTCTACCAAGCGCCTCCACTCAAAGTTTCCCAAATTTGGCGATACATATCGCATGCTGATAGCAAAATACGAACGTAGCGTGCAAGATCTATGGGGCTACGTTTCGTAACATGTGTCTAATTCCGCTTAACCTGGGGCTAGGGGCCGTATGAGCCCATGTACGTCAAGATTCTCATGGTACTCATATGAACAGACACAATCAAAGCGTGACTGAGGTACATCATTTTTAGATGACGACTCTATAACGAATATTATGGATTAAGAATACTGATCAGCGATACGGATTTGATATTTTGGAACATCATGATGTCTTGCCGGTATCATTGAAAACTGTTGACCGCTTCTCTCTTGCAGGAAACAAGCCTATGTTTATGTATACTTTGTCTTTTTGAATTTGGTGCTAATACTGTTATATGGAAATGGAATAGGTCTTTGGATTATGGACGCGGATATTCTCTAATGGACGACGGCTGGATTATGAATGACGGACTAGACGCTTGTAATTGACTAGCCCCATAGTTTGGACTGCAGACCATTGGCACTGTGTATTGACTAGCCCAACAGTTTGGACCGGAGACCATTGACACTGTGTATTGACCAGCCCCACAGTTTAGACTGGAGACCATTGACACTGTGTATTGACTATCCCCATAGTTTGGAATGGAGACCATTGACACTCTGTATTGACTAGCCCCAAAGTTTGAAGTGGAAATCATTGACACTGTGTATTGAATAGCCCCACAGTTTGGACTGCAGGCCATTGACACTGTGTATTGACTACCCCACAGTTTGGACTGGAGACCATTGATACTGTATTGACTAGCCCCACATGTTTGACAGGGGACCATTGCCACTGTGTATTGACTAGCCCCACAGTTTGAACTGGAGACCATTGACACTGTGTATTGACTAGCCCAATATTTTGGACTGGAGACCACTGACACTGTGTATTGACTAGCCCCACAGTTTGGACCGGAGATCATTGACACTGTGTATTGGCCAGCACCACAGTTCGTACTGGAGACCATTGACACTGTGTATTGACTAACCCCATAGTTTGGACTGCAGGCCATTGGCACTGTGCATTGACTAGCCCAACAGTTTGGACTGGAGACCATTGACACCGTGTATTGACTAGCCCCACAGTTTGGACCAGAGACCATTGACACTGTGTATTGACCAGCCCCACAGTTTAGACTGGAGACCATTGACACTGTGTATTGACTATCCCCATAGTTTGGAATGGAGACCACTGACACTCTGTATTGACTAGCCCCAAAGTTTGAAGTGGAAATCATTGACACTGTGTATTGACTAGCCCCACAGTTTGGACTGCAGGCCATTGACACTGTGCATTGACTACCCCCGCATTTTGGACAGGAGACCATTGCCACTGTGTATTGACTAGCCCCACAGTTTGGACTGGAGACCATTGACACTCTGTATTGACTAGCCCCAAAGTTTGAACTGGAAATCATTGACACTGTGTATTGACTAGCCCCACAGTTTGGACTGGAGACCATTGATACTGTTTTGACTAGCCCCACAGTTTGGACTGGAGACCATTGATACTGTACTAGCCCCACAGTTTGGACTGAAGACCATTGATACTGTGTTGACTAGCCCCACAGTTTGGACTGGAGACCATTGATACTGTACTAGCCCCACAGTTTGGACTGAAGACCATTGATACTGTGTTGACTAGGCCCACAGTTTGGACTGGAGACCATTGATACTGTATTGACTAGCCCCACAGTTTGGACTGGAGACCATTGATACTGTATTGACTAGCCCCACAGTTTGGACTGGAGACGATTGCCACTGTGTATTGAGTAGTGCCATAGTATGGACTGGAGAGCATTGGCACTGTGTATTGACTAGCCCCACAGTTTCGACTGGAGACCATTGATACTGTGTATTGGCTAGCCCCACAGTTTGGACTGGAGATCACTGGCACTGTGTATCGACTAGCCCCACAGTTTGGACTGGAGACTATTGACCCTGTGTATTGACTAGCCCCACAGTTTGGACTGCAGACCAATGGCACTCTGTATTGACTAGCCCCACAGTTTGAACTGGAGACCATTGGCACTGTGTACTGACTGGTCCCACAGTTTGGACTGGAGACCATTGGCACTCTGTATTAACTAGCCCCACAGTTTGAACTGGAGACCATTGGCACTGTGTATTGACTAGCCCCACAGTTTGAACTGGAGACCATTGACACTGTGTATTGACTAGTCCCACTGTTTGGACTAGAGACCAATGACATTGTGCATTGACTACCCCCACAGTTTGGACTGGGCACCACTGACACTGTGTATTGACTAGCCCCACAGTTTGGACTGGAGGCCATTGGCACTGTGTATTGACTAGCTCCTCAGTTTGGACTGGAGACCATTGACACTGTGTATTGACTAGCCCCACAGTTTGGACTAGAGACCAATGACACTGTGCATTGACTAGTCCCATAGTTTGGAATGGATACCATTGACACTGTATTAACTACCCCCACAGTTTGGACTGGAGACCACTGACACTGCGTATTGACTAGCCCCACATTTTGGACTGGTGACCATTGACACTGTGTATTGACTAGCCCCACAGTTTGGACTGGAGGCCATTGCATCTGTGTATTGACTAGCCCCACAGTTTGGACTGGAGACCATTGACTCATGGTATTGACTAGCCCCATAGTTTGGACTGGAGAACATTGACACTGTATTGACTAGCCCCACAGTTTGGACTGGAGACCATTGTCACTGCGAATTGACTAGCCCCACAGTTTGGACTGGAGACCATTGACACTGTGTATTGACTAGCCCCACAGTTTAGACTGGAGACCATTGACACTGTGTATTGACTATCCCCATAGTTTGGAATGGAGACCACTGACACTCTGTATTGACTAGCCCCAAAGTTCGAAGTGGAAATCATTGACTCTTTGTAGTGACTACCCCCATAGTTTGGACTGGAGACCACTGACACTGTCTATTGACTAGCGCCACAGCTTGGACTGGAGACCATCGACACTGTGTACTGACTAGCCCCACAGTTTGGACAGGAGACCATCGGCACTGTGTATTGACTAGCCCCACGTTTTGAACTGGAGACCATTGACACTGTGTATTGACTAGCGCCACAGCTTTGACTGGAGATCATCGACACTGTGTATTGACTAGCCCCACAGTTTGGACTAGAGACCATTGACACTGTGTATTGATTAGCCCCATAATTTGGACTAGAGACCATTGACACTGTGTATTAACTAGCCCCACAGTTTGGACTGGAGATCATTGACACTGCGTATTAACTAACCCAACAGTTTGGATCCGGAGACCATTACTGTGTATTGACTAACCCCAGAGTTTGGACCGGAGACTATTGCCACTGTGTATTGACTAGGCCCACAGTTAAGACTAGAGACCATTGGCACTGTATATTGATTAGCCCCACAGTTTGGACACAAGACCATTGACACTGTGTATTGACTAGCCCCACAGTTTGGACTGGAGACCATTGATACTGTGTTGACTAGGCCCACAGTTTGGACTGGAGACCATTGATACTGTATTGACTAGCCCCACAGTTTGGACTGGAGACCATTGAAACTGTATTGACTAGCCCCACAGTTTGGACTGGAGACGATTGCCACTGTATTGACTAGCCCCACAGTTTGGACTGGAGACGATTGCCACTGTGTATTGAGTAGTGCCATAGTATGGACTGGAGAGCATTGGCACTGTGTATTGACTAGCCCCACAGTTTCGACTGGAGACCATTGATACTGTGTATTGGCTAGCCCCACAGTTTGGACTGGAGATCACTGGCACTGTGTATCGACTAGCCCCACAGTTTGGACTGGAGACTATTGACCCTGTGTATTGACTAGCCCCACAGTTTGGACTGGAGACCATTGATACTGTATTGACTAGCCCCACAGTTTGGACTGGAGACCATTGATACTGTATTGACTAGCCCCACAGTTTGGACTGGAGACGATTGCCACTGTGTATTGAGTAGTGCCATAGTATGGACTGGAGAGCATTGGCACTGTGTTGACTAGGCCCACAGTTTGGACTGGAGACCATTGATACTGTATTGACTAGCCCCACAGTTTGGACTGGAGACCATTGATACTGTATTGACTAGCCCCACAGTTTGGACTGGAGACGATTGCCACTGTGTATTGAGTAGTGCCATAGTATGGACTGGAGAGCATTGGCACTGTGTATTGACTAGCCCCACAGTTTCGACTGGAGACCATTGATACTGTGTATTGGCTAGCCCCACAGTTTGGACTGGAGATCACTGGCACTGTGTATCGACTAGCCCCACAGTTTGGACTGGAGACTATTGACCCTGTGTATTGACTAGCCCCACAGTTTGGACTGCAGACCAATGGCACTCTGTATTGACTAGCCCCACAGTTTGAACTGGAGACCATTGGCACTGTGTACTGACTGGTCCCACAGTTTGGACTGGAGACCATTGGCACTCTGTATTAACTAGCCCCACAGTTTGGACTGGAGACCATTGGCACTGTGTATTGACTAGCCCCACAGTTTGAACTGGAGACCATTGACACTGTGTATTGACTAGTCCCACTGTTTGGACTAGAGACCAATGACACTGTGCATTGACTACCCCCACAGTTTGGACTGGGCACCACTGACACTGTGTATTGACTAGCCCCACAGTTTGGACTGGAGGCCATTGGCACTGTGTATTGACTAGCTCCTCAGTTTGGACTGGAGACCATTGACACTGTGTATTGACTAGCCCCACAGTTTGGACTAGAGACCAATGACACTGTGCATTGACTAGTCCCATAGTTTGGAATGGATACCATTGACACTGTATTGACTACCCCCACAGTTTGGACTGGAGACCACTGACACTGCGTATTGACTAGCCCCACATTTTGGACTGGTGAACATTGACACTGTGTATCGACTAGCCCCACAGTTTGGACTGGAGGCCATTGCATCTGTGTATTGACTAGCCCCACAGTTTGGACTGGAGACCATTGACTCATGGTATTGACTAGCCCCATAGTTTGGACTGGAGAACATTGACACTGTATTGACTAGCCCCACAGTTTGGACTGGAGACCATTGTCACTGCGAATTGACTAGCCCCACAGTTTGGACTGGAGACCATTGACACTGTGTATTGACTAGCCCCACAGTTTAGACTGGAGACCATTGACACTGTGTATTGACTATCCCCATAGTTTGGAATGGAGACCACTGACACTCTGTATTGACTAGCCCCAAAGTTTGAAGTGGAAATCATTGACTCTTTGTAGTGACTACCCCCATAGTTTGGACTGGAGACCACTGACACTGTGTATTGACTAGCGCCACAGCTTGGACTGGAGACCATCGACACTGTGTACTGACTAGCCCCACAGTTTGGACAGGAGACCATCGGCACTGTGTATTGACTAGCCCCACGTTTTGAACTGGAGGCCATTGACACTGTGTATTGACTAGCGCCACAGCTTTGACTGGAGATCATCGACACTGTGTATTGACTAGCCCCACAGTTTGGACTAGAGACCATTGACACTGTGTATTGATTAGCCCCATAATTTGGACTAGAGACCATTGACACTGTGTATTAACTAGCCCCACAGTTTGGACTGGAGATCATTGACACTGCGTATTAACTAACCCAACAGTTTGGATCCGGAGACCATTGATACTGTGTATTGACTAACCCCAGAGTTTGGACCGGAGACTATTGCCACTGTGTATTGACTAGGCCCACAGTTAAGACTAGAGACCATTGGCACTGTATATTGACTAGCCCCACAGTTTGGACACAAGACCATTGACACTGTGTATTGACTAGCCCCACAGTTTGGACTGGAGATCATTGACACTGTGTATTGACCAGCACCACAGTTTGAACTGGAGACCATTAACACTGTGTATTGACTAGCCCCACAATTTGGACTAGAGACCATTGACATTGTGTATTGACTAGCCCCATAGTTTGGACTAGAGACCATTGACACTGTGTATTAACTAGCCCCACAGTTTGGACCGGAGATCATTGACACTGTGTATTGACCAGCCCCACAGTTTGGACTGGAGACCATTGTCACTGTGTATTGACTAGCCCCACAGTTTGAACTGGAGACCATTGACTCCTTGTATTGACTAGCCCCATAGTTTGGACTGGAGACCACTGACACTGTGTATTGACTAGCGTCACAGTTTCGACTGGAGACCATCGACACTGTGTATTGACCAGCCCCACAGTTTGGACTGGAGACCATTGTCACTGTGTATTGACTAGCCCCACAGTTTGAACTGGAGACCATTGACTCCTTGTATTGACTAGCCCCATAGTTTGGACTGGAGACCACTGACACTGTGTATTGACTAGCGTCACAGTTTCGACTGGAGACCATCGACACTGTGTATTGACTAGCCCCACAGTTTGAACTGGAAACCATTGACACTGTGTATTGACAAGCCCCACAGTTTGGACTGGAGACCATTGACACTGTGCATTGATTAGCCCCACAGTTTGGACTGGAGACCATTGACACTCTATATTGACTAGCCCCACAGTTTGGACTGGAGACCATTGACACTGTGTATTGACTAGCCCCACAATTTGGACCGGAGACCATTGACACTGTGTATTGACTAGCCCCACAGTTTGAACTGGAGACCATTGACTCCTTGTATTGACTAGCCCCATAGTTTGGACTGGAGACCACTGACACTGTGTATTGACTAGCGTCACAGTTTCGACTGGAGACCATCGACACTGTGTATTGACTAGCCCCACAGTTTGAACTGGAAACCATTGACACTGTGTATTGACAAGCCCCACAGTTTGGACTGGAGACCATTGACACTGTGTATTGATTAGCCCCACAGTTTGGACTGGAGACCATTGACACTCTATATTGACTAGCCCCACAGTTTGGACTGGAGACCATTGACACTGTGTATTGACTAGCCCCACAATTTGGACCGGAGACCATTGACACTCTGTATTGACTAGCCCCACAGTTTGGACTGGAGACCATTGACACTGTGTAGTCTTGCTATAAATATGTTTAAGATGTGCATCTCATATAATTATGCGACGAAAAGTAAATTTTGTCAAAATTACCGTGAGTTGGACTTGTCATTTTCTTCATCACCATCTGTAAGGTCATGTATAGTATTCAGCTATAGTTTATTATGTAGACAAATAGCGCTGTCAGTCCATCGACTACATGGTCTGTGATTTGAGCCATAATTGATTCGTATGGCTCTCTTTTTCTTGGATATGGGAGGGGTGAAATTAATATTCGAAATGAAGCGCCTCTTCATTTCCTTTGACATCCACACATTTGAAATCAATGCATACCTGTATCCTGTCATCAAAATATACATGTATTGTCCAGGAAAATAATATTAGGGAATCACGGAGGGTCGGTACAGCCCAGTCCTTCGATGAACCCCCGACTTGCAATTGGAGAGAAAGAGATAGGGAGGGGGGTGTTGCTGCATCATTCAAACATCGCTCTTATCACTAACCTACACGTAGGCCTGATGTTAATTTGGGTGCGATCTCACTTGATTCATAGTATTTCATCTGACTGTGTTTCGTGGAAAACACAAGCCAAATGACACATGTTTGTTGTGCGTCCATTGTAACTTGATCACGCATCGAGGGACCCGTCGTTCTCTGGTGCAAGTCGGTTTGACAGATAGATAATCCAGATGACAAATAGTTAACCCAGGTGACAAATAGTTAATCCAGGTGACAAATAGTTAACCCAAGTGACAAATAATTAACCCAGGTGAAAATAGTTAATCCAGGTGACAAATAGTTAATGCATGTGACAAATAGTTAATCCAGGTGACACATAGATAATCCAGGTGAAAAATAGTTAATCCAGGTGACAAATAGTTAATCCAGGTGACAGATAGTTAATCCAGGTGACAAATAGTTAATCCAGGTGAAAAATAGTTAACCCAGGTGAAAATAGTTAATCCAGGTGAAAAATAGTTAATCCAGGTGACAAATAGTTAATCTAGTTGACAGGTAGTTAATTCAGGTAACAAATAGTTAACCCAGGTGACAAATAGTTAACCGGGATAAACAAAAATCGCTAATCCAGGTGATAAATAATTAATCCTGGTGACAAATATGTAACCCAGGTGCTTGGCTCTTCAATATATGTATTCTCCTTTTATTTTCAGGTGTTATGTCTTGGGGCGATGGATGTTTCCAGGCCAATAAGTATGGGTTTTATACAAAGCTCTCAAAATTATTGCCATGGATTCGCGAAACCATGAACAAGAACCGTTAAGCCAACGTTTGGTGCCACTGAGGTGTAAAATGTCTGTGGATATCAGCTGAACTCTATTGCACGTCCGACAGATAACCTGACTTGATGTAATTCGATAACAAACGAATGGAAAAACTAAGTGGTATTTTTATATCCTGAGGCTATTTTCTTGCTAACTCGTAGAACATTCTATGTTAAAATTCTGAACCCCGTGAAATCACAGCTGTCAACAAGTGGCGAATTCAGTTGATATTCGGAGCGAACAGGTTGACCCAACTGAATGGAACCATACATGCAGAGTTTGAATCGCAATGGGGCATTACCATTATAATTCAAGTTAATTCCTGGACAATGCCCTCTTGCCTTGATGTTAGTTGGTAGTGTACCTTGACGTACATGTAGCTGACCGCATCAGCTCCGGTTCGTTAATCGGGGTGCTTTGCTATCTATTCAACCCACAACATATTTTTAATCAAAGGTAAGTATCGCCCCAACGCACTCTTTCTTCACTTAGCTAGACAAAAACTTCAGCAGCTATTTGTATTAGCCGTATATAGTACGACGATAATCAATAGTTAAACGATATAGGGGATAGAACATGAGAACGAACCAGAGCTCATGGGGTGACCAAGGTCCAGCGCACCTGTCACCACCATAGTCCAGGGATTAATACTGAATAAGCATTGTATAAGGATTGTATAAGCTAGTCTTCAGGATACACATGATGATATGGGACCACTGACGTTTACACGAGAAACTAAACGTTCGTCAAGCCTAATATTAATTCTTCAAAAGTCCTTCTCTATAAACACGCGATGTCACGAAACAGCGTCGATGTTTTATATTGGTTTTTATCTGTTTTGGATTTTTTTTATACGTTTAATATACCAAGAATACGACACATCAATTCAATCTAATTTGCTCAATGTTCGGAAATTACATCGAAAAATCATCTCATTTAAATGTTTCGTATTTCAGATATATTGACACAATGTATACGACAACGTATACGAACAAATCAAAGACAAACAGCTCAATTTCAAACGTCCGTCGACGCTGTTTTACGTCATTTTTGACTGTTAGCATTTACAGTGTGAATCTTGGGTAATATATAAAACGTAGCTTTTTGTTCGGAATTAAGTAATTATTCAATTAATATTCAGCTTCTCAAGAAGTGAGTTCATCTCGACTGTTTTTCTTCATTGGCCTCCTTCACCAAATTCGTGTCCGCTCCCAGAAGCAAAAATATTTTCAAAATAGACCTGCTTACTTACAAACTCATTCTCATGTGTGTGTGGAGCGAACGGAAATGGTTAAAAAGTGCAAAACACTACGAAAGGTGCACTTCTGTAAGTAACAAAATTAAACACAGCTTTCATTGACATGAATCATTAATTAGCTTATTAGGATACCGGTAATAACTAGATATAAAGAGCCATTTGGTCGATGTATACTTTGAGTATCAAATTCTTGGACAGAATATCGGGGAGCCTTTGACAGTTCGGGCTATATTCCCGTCCCAGGAGTTGATCCTCGGAGTAGCTGATGTAGTTCTTATTACAAAATATCGAACTTGGTTTGTATATGGACATTACGTGTTCAAGTTCATTGTGTGCTCATTACGTTGGCGGAAAAAAAATCTTACGATATACGGGGTGTCATCTGCCTGCCTTTCCTTTAGGTTAGGGGTGTTGGAGATTGCATGTTATTGATTGTCGCCTATATTGTGAAAGGTGTTGATGTTCATTTTTTTGTGGTATAAATTGATGAAATATAAGACGTGATAAAATTGTTAAAATAGTTAAGCGAATTTTTCATCTGTTCGAGCTTGTGTAAATCAATGCGGCATAGAATCGATTAATTCCCATGAAGCTGGAAGAAGTTTTGTCAACGGGATTATTTTCTACTTTCATTGTGGAATCTAATCGTTTCGAAAAGTTCCCATATTTAGTTGTCGTATTCAGTTTAATGGAAAATTTTGTTCCGCTCAGCAAACTTTAGCAGATACATGGTTAAAAGATTTGAACTGCTTATCGTATGACTGGGTGTCTAAACATTGACATTAATATAGTGGGTGAACTCTTTGACACTATGTGTGATGAATTATGCTTCATTTGTGTTCATAATGATCCCATTATTTAGCGGGTGCATGGAAAGTTTTGCAAAAAATTACTTAATGTTTATATGTCAACACCGAATGCTGTTGTGTTTGGTGAATTTGCTAGGTATCACTACGCTGAGGTGAGGTTAACTCGGATTGTCAAATATTGGTTTAAATTGCTTTCTACGAATAGTATCTCTAAAAATTTCCCTTTTCATGGCGATTGAACTGTTACCTCTAAGGCGTTTTTGATAGTTTTTACCCCTCAGCCTATTAGGCTGCGGGGTCTTGTCGTTGGCATGTACGTCCGGTCGTCCGGTCGTCCGGTCGTTCGTCCGGTCGTTCGTCCGGTCGTCCGGTCGTCAACAATTCTTGTGATCGATCTAGAAACCGAACCGTTGCTTCTAGAGACTTTAAATTTGGCATACAGAATTGTTGGGTGGTCAACCACAAGCCTATTGAATCTGGACCCGATTGGTTGGAAACTTTGGCGGCCATCTTTAATTTATGCGAAACCATCACAGCTTTCTTGTTACCAAGCTTTTTTTAGAACGACTTACCCTAGGCACACCAAACTTGCCGTGCACATCCATATGCTCATGACCCAGAACCCTATTGAATCTGGACCCGATTGGGTGGAAACTTTGGCGGCCATCTTTAATTTATGCGAAACCATGAATCTTGTGTATCTCGGAAACCATTTTGCTGTTCAGTGTGAAACTTTGTAGAGATTATCGATACATCAAGAAACTTTGAAGGAATGACCGAACCAGTTTTCCTGATTAGGTGAAAGCCTTGGCGGCCATCTTTAATTTATGCAGAATCTTTAATGATGTATTTCTTTGATACCATTGAAGTGTTCTATACGAAACTTGGTATACAGCATCGATGTATCAAGAGACTTGACTTGCACTGAATAACCACATCAATTCTTCTGAGAGGCGGGAAGGATGGCCGGCCATTTTTAATTTATGCAAAATCATTAATGATCTCTATCTCTGATACCGTTTAAGTGCTCGATATAAAATTTGATAAACATCATCGATGCAGCAAGAGACTTATGATGAATGACAGAACTGGTTTCTCTGATTGGGTGGAAATCTTGGTGGCCATCTTTAATTTATGCAAAATCTTTAATGATATATATCTCGGATACCATTTAAGTGTTCTATATGAAACTTGGTATACAGCATCGATGTATCAAGACACTCGCATTGAAGATCAGTTCCTCTGAATGACCGGAAGGATAGGCGGCCATCTTTAATTTATGCAAAATCATTAATGATCTCTCTCTGATACCGTTCAAGTGCTCGATGTAAAATTTGATATACATCATCAGTGCATCAAGAAACTTACGATGAATGACAGAACTGGTTTCTCAGATTGGGCGGACTTTCTACATCACTAAGGAGCCACTGTTCAGCGACTAATGTTGTCATACTTGGAGACTTCAACAATGACTTCGCTGTCGACTCGGCTGAAACAACCAAGATAAACGACTTCTTCCAAGAGCATCCATGGGCTCTTTCCCTTAATCTTAGGACAACCATTGACCAGATTTTCACCAATTTCAAACTCACAGATATACAATTTGGTGTCCATGAAACATATTATTCATATCACAAGGCTGTTTGGATTGCCATCCACCCATCCTCATCCTCTGCTTGATCACAGATGCCAGAGACAGAAAATCAACTGGTACACAGGGATTCATACAGTTATTGCTATCAAAGACTTTTATTATTGTTTAGATTATTAATAGGGTTCAAAGCCAAAATGGCTTTAAGCCTTTTGTTTTTGTTCAGAATATTTCTGTTCTTCCGCCATATTTTTCGCACATGCTATGTCAAAATATTTATTATAATCCTTCAATGCATCTAACATCCCACACTGAATTTATCATATTGTATTTGTAATCTTTTACAAGCCACTGCTAAAGCATCTTCTGCATTCAACCAAATCTTTCAGGCTTTTACATATGCATTTTTCATTCATTGTGTACCAATATACACTGACTAAAACTGTCTGGCTGAGGGGTTGTTGCACCTTTTAGGTGCTGCCTCATGTTGGTTCTTGTTATGATTTTAGATATGCAGTCAGAATATTGGCCTGTGGGGTGATATGATTTCTTGTCAGTACGCCGGCATCTTTTCCCGCCATGTTAAATCTGAATGTTTCAAAAAGAGATAACAATATCTTCATGAGTTAACGCTCAGTATATTGCGTTATCTGATAATAGTTCGCCGAAATTTACCTGTTATAAATTGATCTAATGCGTGCTTATTTCATTATCTTGTATGTGTCCTCCTGGGAAGTCGTTTGAATGTATGTATCGTACATATGATGAGGGACAGTAATGCCTAAATCAAGAAATGAATTGAATTGAATAAAATAAAAACATTCTTACTATACTTCAACCAATATGTCCCATTTCAAGAGTATTTGTTTGCAAGCATGATGGCGGTATAACATAGGAGAATGAAAATGACTGAAGAGATAAATATCAGCATATGTTTATATTTTATTGCGCTTATTGGATTTATATCGATCATTGTTTGTGTCTTTGGATTTGTTTTTATTCCAATATATGCTAAATTACGAGGTTTAGTCGCTTGCAGAAATAGTTTTGTAGATTGAACTTTTTACAATAAAACGAATACTGGAATTTGAACTACCGACTAATGTGTGATATGTGTATAGGACTGTTTTAACAGTTAATACTGATGGTGTAAGTGCGAATAAACTCGGAATTAAACAAAAATGCGTTGTTCTTTTCGGATGCTTCAATTATTCAAGTGGTCGTTTGAAGGACCACACAAGTATTTTAGACGTATCAACATCTGAGCGAACCCAGTCAAATCAAATACTGACTGAGATTTTGAGCAGGTATACGAGTAGAGTGGGCAATAACCGCCTATTCGCGTTATCCAGTTTCGACAATGACAGCCGGGCTATGATATGTATCACTTTTTATATGACCACCAAAAAGGCGGATGTATTATGTGATGGCGATTTTCGTCTGTCCGTCCTTCGGGGCCAGAGGTCAGAGGTCACTATGGCTTAAAAATCAGGAAATTATTGAAAATTGCTATTTTTTAGTGAGTAAATACAATAGGGAGAAAAGATGTGTCGCATACCAAAATGTGTCAAGGTCAAAGGTCACTGTCACCCCAAAATCAGGAAGTCATGAAACACAACTTGTTTTTTTTGTCAGTAGATACATTAGGGGAACACGATGTGTCCAGTACCTAAATGTATGTCAAGTTCAAAAGTCAAGGTCACTATGACCTCCAACTCATGAAATTATTAAAAATCGTGATTGTTTATGTCCTTAGATACATTAAGGGGAGACGATGTGTCATTTACCAAAATTTAGGTCAAGATCAAAGGTCAATGTCACTGTGATCCTAAAATCAGGAAATAATTAAATTCACATTTTTTGGTGAGTTCTGTTTAACTGACTATATTGTTAGGTTGGACTATTCAGAGTGGACGTCTATGACGATTTTACAATATGGCATGAGTCCCGTCGAGTTGTCTCCCTTACTTCATACATGTATGAAATAGCTACATTCAGTTAAACTGTTGTGAAATAAAAACCATGCATATACTAATTTATCTGAGCGAGGTCCTTGATGAACTTTATATCTGTTTAGTAACTCAAGAACAAAGGTAATTTGCTTCATCACTTTATTCACATTTATCTTCCGTCATGGATAAAACTGTTAGTAGTATATAAACACGGCACAGACCTTATTTTGCCGGGGGAGGTAACTCTGTTTGCACTTTTTTGATTTTTGACAAATTTCGGGTTATCTCCCTTGATTCGAACATTTGCATGTTTTCACAGAATAAATAAATAAATAAATATTAATTAATTTTAATTAATCAATAAATAAATAAATAAATAAATAAATAAATAAATAAATAAATAAATAAATAAATAAAAAAAAATAAATAATAAAAAATGTCTCAAGGTCATCTGGCGATCACATGATCAAGGCATGTACTGAGGAGATAACTCGAATGTTTGGCCGCCATCTTGAATTTTTGCCTCGTCTCATGTCACGGTAAATTGAGCAACATTACCCTAAAAAACCCCTCACATTACCCTCAAAAAAACCTCTAAGACATATAATAATAATAAAGATACCCTATAGGTGTTGTACGATCTTATTATGACGAGTCTAGCATCAGTGCCACCCCAGGGTTGAGCGTTTATTGTCCGATATGTCTCCGCAAAAAATAAACAAACAAAATGGCGGCGCTTGCTATGGGGATTCCCTTTTGACATCACGACATCGATCGCGCCGCCCTCTGGAGGCAAGGAAGACAACTTCTGACTGGGCGAACCCTCTGTAGGACAAATGCCGGGTCATCTCCCCTGATTCGAACATTTGCGTCTTTACGGGGAATGCCTGTATGATGTATAGGGGTGGTCATTTTGGTCTTGTGGATTTTACTATGGGTTGTGGGTCGTGAAGGGGCATCTGATGGGCTGGGTGTGGGGTTGAAATATCGGCATTCTGCGCATGCGCGGTGGCCCAAGGGTATGGAAATAGACATTTTGGAGCTAGGGGAGTTACTAATGATCCAATGGGGTCATATGAGGTATCAATGTGAAGCATTCGTGAAGGGGCATCTGATGGGCTGAGTGTGGGGTTGACATAGCGGCATTCTGCGCATGCGCGGTGGCCCAAGGGTATGGAAATAGACGTTTTGGAGCTAGGTGAGCCCCTAGTGGTCCAATGGGGTCATATGAGGTATCAAAGTCAAGCATTCGTGAAGGGGCATCTGATGGACTGGGTGTGGGGTTGAAATATCGGCATTCTGCGCATGCGCGGTGGCCCAAGGGTATGGAAATAGCCGTGTTAGAGCTAGGGGAGCCCCTAATGGTCCGATGGGGTCGAGTGAGGTATCAAAGTGAAGCATTTGTGAAGGGGCATCTGATGGGCTGGGTGTGGGGTTGAAATATCGGCATTCTGCGCATGCGCGGTGGCCCAAGGGTATGGAAATAGACGTTTTGGAGCTAGGTGAGCCATTAGTGGTCCAATGGGGTCGAGTGAGGTATCAAAGTGAAACCTAGGTGAAGGGGCATCTGATGGACTGGGTGTGGGGTTGAAATATCGGCATTCTGCGCATGCGCGGTGGCCCAAGGGTATGAAAATAGCCGTGTTGGAGCTAGGAGAGCCACTAATGGTCCGATGGGGTCGACTGAGGTATCAAAGTGAAGCATTCGTGAAGGGGCATCTGATGGGCTGGGTGTGGGGTTGAAATATCGGCATTCTGCGCATGCGCGGTGGCCCAAGTGTATGAAAATAGACGTTTTGGAGCTAGGGGAGTCCCTAATGGTCCAATGGGGTCGAGTGAGGTATGAAAGTGAAGCATTCGTGAAGGGGCATCTGATGGGTTGGGTGTGCGGTAGGAATATCATTCTGCGCATGCGCAGACGCAATGCGGAGCTCTCGTCCAATCAGAAGCGAGTATTTCAAATCCGTCACAGAGCTCTCAGCCAATCAGAAGCGAGTATTTTGATCCGGTGCATTATGGGCCATATCCAAGATGGCGGCACGTATGTTCAATATGGCGGCACATCCGGTGTCGAAAACTGGCCATTTCGTCGGGATGTGGTCACCTAGTGTCGAAAACTGGACCTTGTATGGGTCCTGCTAGACGTTTTGGAGCTAGGGGAGCCCCTAATGGGCCGATGGAGTTGTATGAGGTATCAAAGTGAAGTATATTTCAAGCATGGGTGGGTGCATGTAAAATTTTTCCTGAAAAAATATGGAACACGGACTTTATCCTAAATTACGTGAAAATGCCTATATGGGGTATGGGGGGTATAGGACCATCCTGGGAAACCTACTTCTCGACATTTGTGGTATAGGTTGTGGGGTCTCGTTTCCTTAGTCTCGTCAAGACAAACATGATAGGAAGTGTCCCGGAGCGAATCGGTGAAATTTTTGAAAAAAGTCACCGAGACCCATATAGACCCATATAGTCCCATACTGGGTGTATAGGATCAATGTTTGTCCCCCTGGGAAACGTACTTCTATACATTTGCGGTAGGGTTGTTTGGATTTGTTTTTCACGTCTCGTCATTTAGAACATGATAGGAAGTGTCGCGGAGCGAAACGGTGAAATTTTTGGAAAAGTCACCGAGGCCTGGGTAGGCCCATAGGCCTATACTGCATGGCTATGGGTGTATAGGCCCATACGGGGTGGACGTGTTGGGGTCTAGGTGAGTCCCTAATGATCCGATGGGGTCGAGTGAGGTCTTATTTTGAAGCTCTCGTGGAGGAGCACTTGACTACACTAACGGTTCGTCCGTGTTCAATAGTCTGCGCATGCGCAGCCTGGCCGTAGTATAGAAAGCAAGCATTTTGGGGGTATGTGGGTGTGTATTTGGGGGTAGAGATGGGCTATTCACGGTTCGAATGGGTCGTGAGAGGTATCAATGTGAAGCTTGTGTGGGGTAGAGTCAGAATGGCGTGTTTTTAAGTGCATGTCGCGTCAATCTGCGCATGCGCAGCCTGGCCGTAGTAGAGAAAACAGGCATTTTGGGGGTATGTGGAAAGGATCCCATCATCAGAATCTGTCCGTCATCTATTTGACCCAGAATCTCTTTCCTCAAGGGAAGGTGTCCAGAGATATTGCCTTGAACTACCAATACTTTGTGTTGTTCTCCAATCTTGGTCCGAATGCGTCGTATGAGGTGTCATGTTGTAGCAACGCCCGCCAACGCCAAGCTTAACGCTTCAACGCCCTGGTGAAATAGCTCAGAAGTTCTGATTTTCTAGATATTCCATGGAATTGACACCAATTCATCGAAATGCAGTGACGCCCGTCAACGCCCGTCGTTACGCCTTAACGCTCTTACATAACGCCTTGACGCCATGATATACACCGGAGAGAGAACAACAACAACAACAACAACAAGGATGACACATGAGAGAACAACAACAACAAGAAGTTTTTTCATATAGTTTATTTTCCCCAATGTCACATCATACCCACGCTGGGGGAGCCGCGTTGGGTATGTTTACAACTCAAAAAAGACTCTTGCCCAATCATAGGCCACCATTTGCATGTTTCATATTCGTTCCTGGCCGTTAGATGTATTCTTGTCCAATCAGAAGTCGCCATTTCAGCAAGTTCCATCTTCGGCCATGTTCGCTCTGAACCGTTTATTCTAAAAACAAATCCAAACAACCCTACCGCAAATGTATAGAAGTACGTTTCCCAGGGGGACAAACATTGATCCTATACCCCCAGTATGGGACTATATGGGTCTATATGGGTCTCGGTGACTTTTTTCAAAAATTTCACCGATTCGCTCCGGGACACTTCCTATCATGTTTGTCTTGACGAGACTAAGGAAACGAGACCCCACAACCTATACCGCAAATGTCGAGAAGTAGGTTTCCCAGGATGGTCCTGTACCCCCATACCCCATATAGGCATTTTCACGTTATCTAGGATAAAATCCGTGTTCCGTATTTTTTCAGGAAACATTTTACATGCACCCACCCATGCTTGAAATATACTTCACTTTGATACCTCAAACAACTCCATCGGCCCATTAGGGGCTCCCCTAGCTCCAAAACGTCTAGCAGGACCCATACAAGGTCCAGTTTTCGACACTAGGTGACCACATCCCGACGAAATGGCCAGTTTTCGACACCGGATGTGCCGCCATATTGAACATACGTGCCGCCATCTTGGATATGGCCCATAATGCACCGGGTCAAAATACTCGCTTCTGATTGGCTGAGAGCTCTGTGACGGATTTGAAATACTCGCTTCTGATTGGACGAGAGCTCCGCATTGCGTCTGCGCATGCGCAGAATGATATTCCTACCGCACACCCAACCCATCAGATGCCCCTTCACGAATGCTTCACTTTCATACCTCACTCGACCCCATTGGACCATTAGGGGCTCCCCTAGCTCCAAAACGTCTATTTTCATACCCTTGGGCCACCGCGCATGCGCAGAATGCCGATATTTCAACCCCACACCCAGCCCATCAGATGCCCCTTCACGAACGCTTCACTTTGATACCTCAGTCGACCCCATCGGACCATTAGTGGCTACCCTAGCTCCAACACGGCTATTTTCATACCCTTGGGCCACCGCGCATGCGCAGAATGCCGATATTTCAACGCCACACCCAGTCCATCAGATGCCCCTTCACCTAGGCTTCACTTTGATACCTCACTCGACCCCATTGGACCACTAGTGGCTCACCTAGCTCCAAAACGTCTATTTCCATACCCTTGGGCCACCGCGCATGCGCTGAATGCCGATATTTCAACCCCACACCCAGCCCATCAGATGCCCCTTCACGAATGCTTCACTTTGATACCTCACTCGACCCCATCCGACCATTAGGGGGCTCCCCTAGCTCCAACACGGCTATTTCCATACCCTTGGGCCACCGCGCATGCGTAAAATGCCGATATTTCAACCCCACACCAGTCCATCAGATGCCCCTTCACGAATGCTTCACTTTGATACCTCATATGACCCCATTGGACCATTAGTAACTCCCCTAGCTCCAAAATGTCTATTTCCATACCCTTGGGCCACCGCGCATGCGCAGAATGCCGATATTTCAACCCCCACCCAGCCCATCAGATGCCCCTTCACGAACCACAACCCATAGTAAAATCCACAAGACCAAAATGACCACCCCTATACATCATACAGGCATTCCCCGTAAAGACGCAAATGTTCGAATCAGGGGAGATTACCCGGCATTTGTCCTACAGAGGGTTCGCCCAGTCAGAAGTTGTCTTCCTTGCCTCCAGAGGGCGGCGCGATCGATGTCGTGATGTCAAAAGGGAATCCCCATAGCAAGCGCCGCCATTTTGTTTGTTTATTTTTTGCGGAGACATATCGGACAATAAACGCTCAACCCTGGGGTAGCACTGATGCTAGACTCGTCATAATAAGATCGTACAACATCTATAGGGTATCTTTATTATTATTATATGTCTTAGAGGGTTTTTTGAGGGTAATGTGAGGGTTTTTTTAGGGTAATGTTGCTCAATTTACCGTGACATGAGACGAGGCAAAAATTCAAGATGGCGGCCAAACATTCGAGTTATCTCCTCAGTACATGCCTTGATCACGTGATCGCCAGATGACCTTGAGACCCCCTTTTTTTATTATTTATTTTTATTTATTTATTTATTTATTTATTTATTGATTGATTGATTGATTTATTAATTTATTTATTGATTGATTAATTAAAATTAATTAATTAAAATTAATTTATTTATTTATTTATTTATTTATTTATTCTGTGAAAACATGCAAATGTTCGAATCAAGGGAGATAACCCGAAATTTGTCAAAAATCAAAAAAGTGCAAACAGAGTTACCTGCCCCGGCAAAATAAGGTCTGTGCCGTGTTTTATATACTACTACTGTTCTCACCTGAAAGGAATCTGCTTTTTTTCTCTCTTTGTTAAGCCCTGGAACAAGCCACTGGGCATGTATTCATTGTTCTGGCTACGATTCTACAAAATATCCTTACAATGCCAATGTAGCCTGGGTGTAGGGGTAGCAAGAATTATATATCAAGATCAGATGTAACATCTAACACCTTATATTTCTTGGTCCAATATATTATACTAATATATTAGTATCGCCCGTCCCCACCACCCCCCGCAAAAAACACACCCCTCTTCCCGTGAGGGACAAGCTCGCTTTGAGTATTCAGATCCTACTTGCAACAGAGCAGATCTAATGCTGCCAGTTTTATAGTTCTGTTCCACCAGTAATGTTACCCAGCTTGGGTGATTACACCGGTCCTTGGAGCACTGCAGTAAATTGTCCATCCATGCTCGGGGAGTCTTGGAGGCTCCAGTCTTGCTATTGTAACGTGTACGAGCAGGACCAGTCGTAGTGTTTAGAAGAAAACGAATCAATAACCGGGATTGCCCACTGGCATTCTGGCCGTCACCGTCGTTAACCCCTTCACTAGTAGAGATCCGGGGCTCGAAGAGATGATCACAACCCTACAAGGATGACTGACTCGAATGTAAAGGTCTATTATAGTATATTCTGCACAAATGGTATACACGGTTACAAATAATAGCGTAGAACCGCGTGGCTTAGACCGAATGTCTAAGGAGATGTAACATTATGGTATTTACATATATGTACAGACACTAAGAGAGTGTAGGCAAATAAACTTGATGTATATATACACGTGATGTGAGCGAATGTGTGCATATATGGTTCACGGATACATACACTTGGTGTGTGCACCTCCGGTTCACGGATACATACACTTGGCGTGTGCACCTCAGGTTCACGGATACGTGCCCCTGAGAGAGTGTGTGCATATAGAGTTAACGTATCCCTAGTGTATATGTGGATAAGAGAAGATGATGTATGCCGTTTAAACTTGATGTTATATGGTAATAATATATATAGGAGAGTGTGCATATAACTTTATAGTTATTAATATAGTGCTTTAATGCGCGATAAGGGCGGCCTGGTTGCTGGCCCTTCTCTTCTGGGGATAAGGGCGGCCTGGCTGCTGGCCCTTCTCTTCCGTCGTTGGAACGTTATGGATATAACGCTCTCTCCAGGGATGGCACCCAGTCGTTGGAACGTTAAGGATATAACGCTCTCTCCAGATACGTCGCCCAGGCGTTGAAACTTCAAGGCCCGTTGGAACGCTACGGCGGTAACGTTCTCTCCAGATATACAGATACCCTCAGGCGTTGGAACGTCACGGCAGTGACGCTCTCTCCAGATATAGCACCAAGTCGCTGAAACGTCACGGCCCGTTGGAACGTTACGGCGGTAACGTTCTCTCCAGAGACGACCCCCAGTCGTTGGAACGTCACGGCGGTGACGCTCTCTCCAGAGACCGTCAGGACAATTACATGGGTATATAATGTGCTATTACTCTTTCATTTGGTACCGATGAAACATCGTACGGTACGTTCAGATTTCACGTCTAATCGACGTTTCAGAAATCTGTCTGTGCTGTGCCTTGGCTGGACTGTACAGGCTGTAAGTCTGTAATTAGTGACCCTGCAGATTTCACGTCTAATCGACGTTTCAGAAATCTGCCTGTTCTGTGCTTTGTCTTCTCTTTACTGTCTGTAAACCTTGTTACCACTTTTACATCGGTGAAAGGAAGCCCGTCTTCTGTAACGTGTGATAAATACACGTGTCCTCTGGAACCTGTATTCTGTTACTACTTTTACATCGATAAAAGCTGGCCCACCTGCTCCATACCTTCATGCGTGATAAATACGCATTTCTTCCCTGTGTAATCTGTGGTCTGTGCTTCTTCCTGGTGTGATCTGGGTGCTGTTTATTTCTTGGGTGCTCGGTGTGCTGTATCTTTCTGTCCTGTACGATGTTCTGTACTTCTCTCTTTCCCTGCTGGACGCCGTTCGTGTAGCCGACTACTCGACCCTGTTTGCTGGGCCCCCGGAATACACGGTTTACCGACGTTTCTTGATGAAAGCAGCACGCCCGCCTGTACTTGATTTGCTTCGCCCGGCCGTAATCACGGTGCTCGTTTTCGCCCGTATAGCGTTGCACAGCCGTTTGCGTCGTTGTATTATGGCAGTGGAAGTTTGGCTTATTTCTCCCTGTGTTTAGTGCAGTTGTATATTTCTCGGGGTGAGGGAATTCCTGACTTAGCATATATACCGCTTCACGGTCAACAAATCGACACAAATATTGTGGCTAGTCCCAGTGCAGCGAGATAGCCCAGCAATAATGTCGAAATTATCAACCTACTGGTACATAGATCTAAAAGTCCTATTTTATACTGAAGTTAGATCATGCAAGTTGCCTAAATGTGCTACAGGCAAACACATGTCTCATTACAGTATTACCCATGGTCCCAAAACTACATACATACAACACAAACACAATGTCGTGTTCCCTAAACTATAGTATAACCACAAAACACGTTTCCACCTGAAGATGCGAGCCGGCAAATTCTGGCGTGTTTGTTACAGGTTACACTAACTACAGGATTTACAAGCTTTTAGATTCCCAGGCCAAAAACAACTGCATTACGGCTCAACCGTAATTATGCCAAAATCAAGAAGTTACAGGCTGACCTGGCGTGTGTTCCTCCAGCACTTGCTTTCTAGTCTCTCCTCGATCTCTACGTCAGCTCAAGCTTATATAGGGCTCCCGCTACTTCGTGACTCATGGCCAATCACAGTCGACGACATCAGCGCCCTCTTTACTGTCACTTAAACCACACTTTCCCGAACCGTTTATATAGACCTCGCTGAAGAAATCTGGCTATGGAAGAACAAACCATAATTCATAACCGACGTAATTGTCAAATATCAGCCTCCAACTCGCTCTGGTAAACGAGAAATACAGGTGCATGCATTTCCGAGATCCGTCTTGCTCGATGTGACGACACGGGTCAAGGTCGTTCTTCTACGTTCCAGCGGTAGTACACGGTCCTGATTCAACCTGTTCTATACACAAACGGGTAACCGTTACACTGCCCCCGCCTTTCTAAATCATGACGTCCCCGTCATGGCCGTACGGGTCCAGTTGTACAGTCCGAATCGATTAAAACAAAACTGTTCGCCAATCACGGGCCATCAGGGCCGGCGAAATTACTAGGTGGCCACCCTCCGGCGGTCTGGCCGGGCCACCACGACATCAGGTCCACAGATTTCCTTCACAGAATTACCTGGGCGGCTAGCAGAGCTGCCCCACGACATTAGGTCCACCGGGCTGCACGCTCAGTTGGAGGGGTCCGGCTTCTGCCCTCTTACGGTGCACGGCTGGGACGTCAGCACGTAGTCTTCCAACCTGCGAGGCCTGACCGCTCGCCGAACGCGGGTCGTCGTCGCGTGTGTGGGGGCTGCCTCACCCTCGGCCACTTTCTCGATCGCGTCCTCCGCTGGCCCCTGTGGCCGGCCCACGGCTGCCTGTGCCTCCCGGGCTCCGTCGTTGTCGGTCATCTCTAGTAGTCGGTTGTTCTCTTCTGTTGTAGATCAGGCCAGATCCCACCGCTGCCACCAGTTTTCAACCGTGTAACGTGTACGAGCAGGACCAGTCGTAGTGTTTAGAAGAAAACGAATCAATAACCGGGATTGCCCACTGGCATTCTGGCCGTCACCGTCGTTAACCCCTTCACTAGTAGAGATCCGGGGCTCGAAGAGATGATCACAACCCCACAAGGATGACCGACTCGAATGTAAAGGTCTATTATAGTATATTCTGCACAAGTCGTATACGCGGTTACAAATAATAACGTAGAACCGCGTGGCTTAGACAGAATGTCTAAGGAGATGTAACGTTATGATATTTACATATATGTACAGACACTAAGAGAGTGTAGGCAAATAAACTTGATGTATATATACACGTGATGTGAGCGAATGTGTGCATATATGGTTCACGGATACATACACTTGGTGTGTGCACCTCAGGTTCACGGATACATACACTTGGCGTGTGCACCTCAGGTTCACGGATACGTGCCCCTGAGAGAGTGTGTGCATATAGAGTTAACGTATCCCTAGTGTATATGTGGATAAGAGAAGATGATGTATGCCGTTTAAACTTGATGTTATATGGTAATAATATATATATGGGAGTGTATGCATATAACTTTATAGTTAATAATATAGTGCTTTAATGCGCGATAAGGGCGGCCTGGTTGCTGGCCCTTCTCTTCTGGGGATAAGGGCGGCCTGGCTGCTGGCCCTTCTCTTCCGTCGTTGGAACGTTAAGGATATAACGCTCTCTCCAGATACGTCGCCCAGGCGTTGAAACTTCAAGGCCCGTTGGAACGCTACGGCGGTAACGTTCTCTCCAGATATACAGATACCCTCAGGCGTTGGAACGTCACGGCAGTGACGCTCTCTCCAGATATAGCACCAAGTCGCTGAAACGTCACGGCCCGTTGGAACGTTACGGCGGTAACGTTCTCTCCAGAGACGACCCCCAGTCGTTGGAACGTCACGGCGGTGACGCTCTCTCCAGAGACCGTCAGGACAATTACATGGGTATATAATGTGCTATTACTCTTTCATTTGGTACCGATGAAACATCGTACGGTACGTTCAGATTTCACGTCTAATCGACGTTTCAGAAATCTGTCTGTGCTGTGCCTTGGCTGGACTGTACAGGCTGTAAGTCTGTAATTAGTGACACTGCAGATTTCACGTCTAACCGACGTTTCAGAAATCTGCCTGTTCTGTGCTTTGTCTTCTCTTTACTGTCTGTAAACCTTGTTACCACTTTTACATCGGTGAAAGGAAGCCCGTCTTCTGTAACGTGTGATAAATACACGTGTCCTCTGGAACCTGTATTCTGTTACTACTTTTACATCGATAAAAGCTGGCCCACCTGCTCCATACCTTCATGCGTGATAAATACGCATTTCTTCCCTGTGTAATCTGTGGTCTGTGCTTCTTCCTGGTGTGATCTGGGTGCTGTTTATTTCTTGGGTGCTCGGTGTGCTGTATCTTTCTGTCCTGTACGATGTTCTGTACTTCTCTCTTTCCCTGCTGGACGCCGTTCGTGTAGCCGACTACTCGACCCTGTTTGCTGGGCCCCCGGAATACACGGTTTACCGACGTTTCTTGATGAAAGCAGCACACCCGCCTGTACTTGATTTGCTTCGCCCGGCCGTAATCACGGTGCTCGTTTTCGCCCGTATAGCGTTGCACAGCCGTTTGCGTCGTTGTATTATGGCAGTGGAAGTTTGGCTTATTTCTCCCCGTGTTTAGTGCAGTTGTATATTTCTCGGGGTGAGGGAATTCCTGACTTAGCATATATACCGCTTCACGGTCAACAAATCGACACAAATATTGTGGCTAGTCCCAGTGCAGCGAGATAGCCCAGCAATAATGTCGAAATTATCAACCTACTGGTATATAGATCTAAAAGTCCTATTTTATACTGAAGTTAGATCATGCAAGTTGCCTAAATGTGCTACAGGCAAACACATGTCTCATTACAGTATTACCCATGGTCCCAAAACTACATACATACAACACAAACACAATGTCGTGTTCCCTAAACTATAGTATAACCACAAAACACGTTTCCACCTGAAGATGCGAGCCGGCAAATTCTGGCGTGTTTGTTACAGGTTACACTAACTACAGGATTTACAAGCTTTTAGATTCCCAGGCCAAAAACAACTGCATTACGGCTCAACCGTAATTATGCCAAAATCAAGAAGTTACAGGCTGACCTGGCGTGTGTTCCTCCAGCACTTGCTTTCTAGTCTCTCCTCGATCTCTACGTCAGCTCAAGCTTATATAGGGCTCCCGCTACTTCGTGACTCATGGCCAATCACAGTCGACGACATCAGCGCCCTCTTTACTGTCACTTAAACCACACTTTCCCGAACCGTTTATATAGACCTCGCTGAAGAAATCTGGCTATGGAAGAACAAACCATAATTGATAACCGACGTAATTATCAAATATCAGCCTCCAACTCGCTCTGGTAAACGAGAAATACAGGTGCATGCATTTCCGAGATCCGTCTTGCTCGATGTGACGACACGGGTCAAGGTCGTTCTTCTACGTTCCAGCGGTAGTACACGGTCCTGATTCAACCTGTTCTATACACAAACGGGTAACCGTTACACTGCCCCAAATTTCTGCACCATATACAGCAACCGGTTTTACAACAGCATGATATAATTTAAGAAGGGTTTGGACAGGAACATAATCCACAGTGGTAAGAGACTGTTTAAGCTTGAACCAACATCTTAAACCTTTCTGTTTTGCAACAGCTTTGGCAGTCTTATAACAACCAGTATAAGTGAATGTTACACCAAGATAGACATGTTCCCGTACAACTTCTATAGTGGAGTTCTCTCAACAAGATTATATGATATACGGCACGTATTGCAATTAACTATGTTGATTAAATTCTGGTTCGTAGCAATGTTGATTAAATTCTGGTTCGTAGCTATGTTGATTTTCTAAACACAAGTGTCTGGATCAGGAGCAGAAGCATTCACAAGAAATATTCACGATTCTCGGTTAAGATAACTTGCCTTGAACATGAAAAAGAAAGGCTTGAAAAATATAATTCTGAAAAATTATTTGAATGAATTGAATTTTTCTGAAAAAAAAAATTCTGAAAAATATAGTTTTCATGTGTTACCTAGGCTACCAGTGTACCTCCAGCTACAACTCCCATGTGTTTATCGCAATTGGGGAACAGCTTTGATCACAAAATTTCCCAATGAAACAATTTTAATATTTTCGTCTTTTGTACAATAAACGTGGGACCAAGTGATAACTCTCCAAGTCTTACCATTTCAGTCTCATGAAAGAGTAAGGAGCAGTGATCAATATTTTGAAGAGCTCAGAGGTGAGCATCCTCCATTGGAACCATGAAACCAGTGTGGTGTTGATGTCAACCAGCAACTTACAGAAAGTACAGACCTGCATGAAGTACAGACCTACAGGAAGTTCAGATCCATGGAATAGAGGTGGGGGGTGGGGGGGCAAGGGGTATTTTCGTACTCCGTTTTGGGGTAATTTTCATTATCCGTTCTCAGTTCTGAGGAAAACTAATTTTGCGTACACACGTTCTGGACGTATTCCACGTTCACCGTATTTTCCTATTTTTAATTCTCTGTTCTCTGTTCCACCAAGTTATAATTTTGCGTTCCTCGTTTTGTGAGATTCGTTATTTACGTTCCCGTCGTCACTCTCATATAATTGCAGGGGGCCCGGAGGGGGGGGGGGGAATATCTTTGGGCCCCCTCACTTTTCGGCACTCCTAACTGATCATGTCCCCACATTAAAATTACAGATAGAGTGCCAGGATGTGTAGTGGTGTGTATAGGCCTGTTTTGTTTGCGTTAAACCAGGAAGTCAAACGGAGTCCGTTATTCTTCAATATCGATGCGTGTTTATGCGAAACAAATTTGAAGATAGAACCATAAATCTATATACATTGTGTTCAGATTTATTTCCGCGAAAACACGTAATACGCATCTCCGGCAACCTGAGACCCTGGAGCTTCCGGGGCCTAGACGGCCTCGGGACCCTCGCCTGTCGGGTTGTGAGGATCGCTTATTTTAGCTTTGTATAAATGAATCGGTATCATATTGGTTCTAATGTTCCATGATGTAAAGGTCATCGTTTTTTATGTGTTAAACATAACTAGAAAGTCAAATGGATTCAGGCATGAAATATGATTTTTCGTGCTTATAAATGCGAAACAGAAGTGAAAATAGAACCATAAATCTGCATACATTATGCTCGAATTTATTTCCGGGAAAACGCTTAGAACGCATCTCCGGAAATCTGGGACTTTGGGACTTCCGGGGCCAAGGCGGTCCCTGGACCTCGCCTGTTGGGCTGTGATGATTTCCTTGTTTTATCTTTGTGTGAATGAATCGTATCGGTAGACATATTGGTTTCCCCTCCAAGAACTAAAAGTCATCGTTTTGTATGTTTTGAATATAACTAGAAAGTCAAATGGATGCAGGCATGAGGTGCGATGTTTTCAATATCGATGCGTCTTTATAATTGGGGAAAAAATCGTGAAAATAGAACCATAAATTTGCATGCAGTATGATCAGTTTTATTTCCGGGAAAACGCTGAGAACACATCTCCGGTGATCTAGGACCCCGGAACTTCCGGGGCCTATGCGGCCTCTGACCCCGCCTGTTGGGGGCTGTGATAGCGGGTCCCCGCTTCCCCCCCACTTTCAATTACGTTCCGACGCCACTGATAGTGGAGGTAATAATATATTACCTTGATCCTAATATTTGTGCCACCGAAAATAAATGTATTGGCGGCAAAGAGAGGAAACTTTAACTTCATGCGAGGGTCTGTGAGCAGAAGTGGAAGGAGCATCACTGTAACCAGGCGATATGACCTTTAGGTCATTCTCCAGCTCGCCGGATATCTATTGGAGCAATCTTCACCAGCTTGCAAGCAGACTGGCTTGGACAGTAATTGGTGCCTGGACAATTTCCAACGTTTTCCGATGTTTACTCCGTTGCATGTACTGACATTAACAACACTATTAAACAGCGTGGTAGCTAACAAAGACACACTTGAATTCTTCACGAATTGTTTTTTCTTCGTTCTTCGTATTTGGATTATTTTTTTTCTTTTTCTCCGTACTAGAGATATTTTATTTTACGTTCACACGATCGCTACTCCCCCTTGCTTCCAATAGACTTACATGATGTAGAATTCATGGCAGTACAGACCTGCAGGAAGTTCAGATTCACGAAACACCTACAGGATGTACAGACCCATGGCAGTACAGACCTACACTCTCAGAAATATCCAGGGAATAATCCTGAATAGATCAGGCTGCACATCCACAACTCAATTTCAGGGATTTTACCTGAAATCCAGGGATAATTTCCGGAATTTCAGAAAAAAGATCCCTAATGAGATGATTTTCCCTGAAATTCAGGCAAATTTACCATCCTGATTAGTAAGTTCCCGACCCTAAAATCCCCTAAACTTCAGGTAATTTAGTTTTAATTCATGGATCATATACCTGAATTTCAGGAAATTATCCCTGGATTTCAAGTAAAATCCCTGAAATTGAGTTGTGGATGTGCAGTCTGATCTATTCACGATTATTCCCTGAATATTTCTGAGAGTGTACAGGAAGTACAGACCCATGGAAGTACAGAACTATAGGAAGTACAGACCTGCAGGAAGTACAGATCCACGAAATAGACCTACAGAATGTACAAACCCACGGCAGTACAGGCCTACAGGAAGTACAGACCCACGGAATAGACCTACAAGAAGTACAGACCTACAGGAAGTACAGACCTACAGGAAATACAGACCTACAGGAAGTACAGATCTACAGGAAGTACAGACCTACAGGAAATACAGACCTACAGGAAGTACAGATCTACAGGAAGTACAGACCTACAGGAAGTACAGACCTACAGGAAGTACAGATCTACAGGAAGTACAGATCTACAGGAAGTACAGACCTACAGGAAGTACAGATCTACAGGAAGTACAGACCTACAGGAAATACAGACCTACAGGAAGTACAGATCTACAGGAAGTACAGACCTGTGGAAGTACGGACCTACAGGAAGTACAGACCCACGGAAAGTACAGACCTACAGAATAACAGACCTACGGAAATTGTGTAGAATGAGAGACTATAAAAACTACCCCTATAGCATGACAACATAAATCATAAGAGATGAATATGTCATTTATTTTACCCAATATGCCATGAAAATACATTTCCATAATTCTAGAAATTCATCTGTATGACCATCACATTTGAGCATGTAACAATGGATTAACATAGAAACAGTAAAAGTTTCTTGTCTGGTTTGTAATGCTACTGTTATCTTCTGGTAAGGGTGAAGCCTATTTTGAGGAAACCTTACATACAGTTTGTTACTATGAATAATATTATGCAAGCAATAAACTTGATAGATGATATGGATTTGCAAGGAAAACATAAAATAAACAGATATTCTGGACACAATAGGATTAATGTACAATATCTGGAGATTCATGAAGTGGCACCTATAAACTGACTAAGTATGTATGCCTCAAACTCAGATTAAGTAGATCATGTCCTACAGGGTTAAATCTGCCGATAAAATTGGGATTTCCAGAGATCCAACAACAATCGGGTGAAGAAAAATAACTTTCATGATATATAACTTATTAGATGATACCACTGAGAAATAATAACAATGTATGGATGAATTCAAGTAAAATTTAGTTTAAAATGAATAATGTAAAAATCATCATGTGTAAAAAGTAAGCTGCCCAATTATCTTCTAATGGTGGAGGATTTGGAAGTGTAATTTCATTACAATCTGCAGGATATTTATAAGTGACATGTAAATATCAACAAGTCATTGTGTTAAGCACAGGAAGATTATGTGACAAACTGTAAAATTGTAGCACCTAATCACTGAATCAAGATGTTAACAATAGTATGTACATCACTGATATACATTCAAGTATGCAAGGAATTTCCTCCAGTCATTTCATACATCTGCTTATGAGGCCAACACAATGCCATAAAATAGTTTAAGTTTTAAAACAACCATTGAATTTCAGAGTGTGTATAGTTTGAGAAGCTATGTCAGCTGGACAATTATAGATCATTAGCATAGAGGGCTAATTGGGACCATGTTTGTATACATAAACAACATGTAAATAACACCGGGTCTCCTGTCAAATGGTTGACAAGAAGAAAATATTGTTACTGATGGCATGCACTTATAACATAATGACTAGTTACCACACACAATAATAGGGGAAAACAAATAAAACATTACCTAGTTCACATAACAATACATACATGTAAGTGTCATGGATATTGCTAAGTTTCTGCTTTGCTAACAAGATAAGTAATAACTTTTAAATAAACTTTCAGACTACATAGAAGGAACTAAATGTTCAACAAAACAACTTATACAGACAAATGTGAGCGAGTCGGTGAATATGGTTAAACATCGCTTTCAACTATATTTCAGTGATATCACATCGTAATATATGCTTATATGTATACTTGATTCAACAAAACAAAATGAAGAGTCATACAGTAATAAGTTAAATGTAGAAACTAAAAGCTTTCAGTTAGACGATAGATATAGTAGCAGTATGTAAGAAATATTTAATACCATAATAAAGGTGTCAACTTTGTAAAGGTGTTAATCACCTGTAAGATCTTTCTGAGCTTTGGTTGAAGTTTGTTATCAATTAAATAAATAAATAGTCTTCTCAGAAAGAAGATATTAATGTAAATATCATTTCAGAAAAAATATAGTCAGATTGAGGCAAAAAAAAATCTTTGTTTCTGGTCAGTGTGCGTGTCATTATGAAATGAGAAACAAGAAAGTGAAGTCGTTGTAAATTACAATCAATATAAACCGACAACGTATCTAGTCATAATTCACTGCAAGAAATATATGAAAATTATATATTTCAAAAACATTTGAATACAGCTTTGAGCAAAACAAAGAAAAGTATAACATGATTTTATTTCAATTATTTCACTTCAACTTTATGATAGATGGGACTCTTTCATCAAGGCTATATATTTCCAGGTTTGCACAAGAAAATTTTGTTCTACATTAATTTGTTCATTTATAAGGTTGCTCAAGAACAATTATGCTTAAAACATTTTAAAACATGTAAATCAATGTTCTAAAAACTTCTCCAATTACAATCATCTGATTGACAAACAATCTTTCAGACGTGCTCTACGTGGTTGCTTATTTCACAAACTCAGCCAAAGGCTTGCATAGTTGTTGAATGGAATAATACATTAAATAATGATCCGAGGAAAATACAGATGTCGTACACATTTTTTTTTTTTTTTTTAATATTTCATTTAAGAAATCAGAATTCTACATTGTAAATTCATATTCAGCACAATGGAAAACTTGATCTGGATGAAAAATGTTCATTTTGTTTATTACCTCTAATCCCTCTAATAATTCAATCGGAGGAATTGAAATTCCCACCATAAAATTTGGGCATGATCAAATTTATTAGAAAAGGAAGTTTAAACATGAACTGTACATTGTGACAATACCACAAAGACAATTTTGGCTGTAGTCCATGACCTGATGTGTGTCTAGTGTAAGTTGAGTGAGCCTATAGGTCTTATCATACTTGAAATATGGTGGCAATAAACAGCCAGAGATGAATGGACAAATTTGACCCAGTGACCCATAAAAATAAGTCAGTCTCACTGATTTTTGAAATGCTTCTGCTTTAAGACTATACACATTCGTGAAAATGAAATTGGTTCTCCTAGACTTAGGACTTCTTGAGATATGTTGGTAATAAGCAATCCATGATAAATTGACACACTGAGTTTGACCTGGGAAAATATGGGTCAATATTGCTGATTTTCATTAGGCTTCTGCTCTGTGACTATATGCATGTGTGATGTAAGTTTGGTATTTCTAGGCATAGTCATTCTTGAGATATGGTGGCAACGAGAAATTGGAGATGGGCAGATACATGACGAGAATAAAAATGGCTGAGGGTAAAAGCTGATCAAAATCAAGCATATAATCCATTATTTCTACATTATTTCAATGATTTTAGAAAGTCATCAAATTTATTAGATCCACTGATTTAACTGTGCTTGAATTGGCAGTGATTGAATATTGATAGGGGGATTGAATTATTAAAGGGATTACCATTATCGTCCCCTATTCTAAGAATATGGCTCACCCAATATCTTAAACAGAGAAGGATATGATTTTTGGAAGACATCTGATCAATTCAATGAATTAAAACCATCATATGACTTAAACACATTCTTCTTCTTTTTCAATATTTCAGGGCTCTCAAAATATGGATTCTTGAAAATCATAACCAATATCACAGTAAAGAAATGCGACATTGGAACCATGAAAAACATCCTCCCTTTATTCTCTATGAAAGCTCTGATTTTCCGCAGGTTTCACACAACTGTGCCAGTACTGGTCTGTGACCCCCTCAAATACATGTATATGGAATATACAGTTGCTGAGGTGACCACTGCTACACCAATGGCTGATGAGAGCTGAAAATTGACAAGAACACATTTAGGGTTATTATGTATCTGATGAAGAAAATAAACATCAGAAGATTTTACATGCGACTCATTCACACAGACAGGCATCCATAACACTGAATGGCTGGCACCCGTAAGACCCGTCATCTACTTTTCACTGCCTGTGACTCATGAAAAAAATGTTTAATGATGCCACACTTTGTTTATTCATATAAAAATACTAATAATCCCCAACACAAAATCTGGACAATACTGGGTGTATGCCACTCGGTGATAAATTCGTTTTCTTAATATCTTTTTCGTAACACGTACTTCAAATAGAGCAATGGAAGAGAGGAGAAAATGATAGACAAGTTGATGCAACCACCAGTTCGAGTTTTGAGTTTATTTACCTGTGATATTCATATTTAGTTGGGACTTGCATATTTGATAGTTTGTTTATTATGATCAATGTAATGACTTGCAGAGACCAAGGAGATTTATCTTTCCAGCATGATTTGAAGCACTGAAGTACACCATAGAACAATGAAATACTTAATGATGTATATGAAGTATTGATATCTATTAAATACT
>JAVTVY010027029.1:0-10918 GCA_036873755.1 Hanleya hanleyi
ATTGTCACGGTCAAAGCATAATGCTACGATATTTTTATTGGGCTCTCAAACTCGCGATTTTCAGCAAAAGTCGCAAACACAAAGATGGGGTAGGGGCAAAGTGATTGACGGAATATCCGATAAAACTGCATACTACAAGCAAGTGTCGCATACCAAGAAACTCGCAAACACTCCCAGATTGGCATAGCCTTGAGAACAGAAATTCTGAGAAAACACCCTAGCCTTAAGGGTGCACTCCACACTAGGCCACGGTTTCGCACAAATGGCCCCTCCTAATTTCATAATAAGGAAGGTCGCCTGTTTTTGACAGCATGGTAATTCTTCTTCCCTTTCTACTAACTGATATCTATAGTGTCACCCTGCTGGACGTAACCATTTCTCCAAACGAAGATATAACAATTGCTTGTTGATCGCACCCACTCGCCACTACAGAGTTAATCGTGTCCGGAATTGAATATCTGGCGGGTCAAAATCCGCACTTTTTCGGGAAGCGAAAATGATGATTCCTTTTAATATGGCGATAAAATTTTACAAAAAACGAATAGGTCGACCCCTGTTTTTTTCGCCATTTTAAATTGTTCTTTGGACGGAAACACTTTAACATACATAAAAAGAAAATCATTTCATACGTTTTCTCTGGGTTGCGGGTCGAATTTGACACATTTTCATATATTTTATGGAGTTTTCCAGAAAAGTTGAAGAAGGTTTAAGGAGGATTGTACGTATTTTCTATTCAATTTCAATAGCTCACAAGTCTTCTGAAATAATGGCACGGGTGTGCCCATTTAGAAAATATATACTTTTACAGGGTTTTTGTTAAAGATTTTACATCAATTTGTGGCCGAAGATTCGAACCCATGCCTGTTTTTAGCCGCACATCATTTAGGTGTGGAATGCACCCTTAATGTAGGATCCATTGCGCGGTTATAATACACGAGTAGGCCAACTATTGTATGTCCTCCTACACTACACTCGACAAAAGCGCTTATTCGGACCTTGTAATGACTTGATATGGAACAGGATCGTAAAGATCGTTTATCTTAGTCAGAAATGTTTCGATTTTATGCATACTACATGGTATGATAGCATTGGCCTTGCATATATGCTATTTAGACCTATACAGAATTACCTCCCCTTGGTTAGGCACGTATGTTACGATTAGTGACCTGTATGTCCTATTATTGTCAATGTGAATGTCACAGTGATTAATTTTCAATACGGATCACACCAGCACCCTGATCCAAAGTGAATGAGAGCGTATTATTCTGGTTTTGTCCCTTTTATCTCGAAGTTTGTACTCCCACCCCCAATCTTTTGGAAAAGTTGGAATGAAAAATTATTGACAATTTGGCTCGAATTTCAGCTATTTTTGCGTTTATTTTGCTCCTGATGCCTCATTCGGAAGCTGGTCACCACTTCCGGTCTTTGTTAATGGGTCTGATTGTCACGGTCAATGCATAATGCTATGATATTCTTATTGAGCTTGTAAACTCGCGATTTTTCAGCAAAAGTCGCAAAACCAAAGATGGGGTAGGGGGAAAGTGATTGACGGAATATCCGATAAAACTGCATACTACAAGCAAGTGTCGCATACCAAGAAACTCGCAAACACTCCCAGATTGTCATAGCCTTGAGAACAGAAATTCTGAGAAAACACCCTAGCCTTAAGGGTGCACTCCACACTAGGCCATGGTTTCGCACAAATGGCCCCTCCCTAATTTTATAATAAGGAAGGACGCCCGACTTTGACAGCATGGTAATTCTTCTTACCTTTCTACTAGCTGATATCTATAGTATCATCCTGCTGCACGTAACCATTTCACCAAACGAAGATATAACAATTGCTTGTTGATCGCACCCACTCGGCACTACAGAGTTAATCGTGTCCGGAATTGAATAACTGGCGGGTCAAAATCCGCACTTTTTCGGGAAGCGAAAATGATGATTCCTTTATGGCGATAAAATTTTACAAAAAACGAGTAGGTCGACCCCCTGTTTTTTTCGCCATTTTAAATTGTTCTTTGGACGGGAAACACTTTAGCATACATAAAAAGAAAATCATTTCATACGTTTTCTCTGGGTTGCGGGTAGAATTTGACACATTTTCATATATTTTGTGGAGTTTTCCAGAAAAGTTGAAGAAGGTTTAAGGAGGATTGTACGTATTTTCTATTCAATTTCAATAGCTCACAAGTCTTCTGAAATAATGGCACGGGTGTGCCCATTTAGAAAATATATACTTTTACAGGGTTTTTGTTAAAGATTTTACATCAATTTGTGGCCGAAGATTCGAACCCATGCCTGTTTTTAGCCGCACATCATTTAGGTGTGGAATGCACCCTGACTGAGTTGAGTGGCTGCGAGAGTGTTGAAAATTGGGGTCTGCATAAACGCAGAACCCGGAACCTGCCAACGAATGAGATTTGCAACGCTTGCTCAATAAGTTTTCCTCGCGGAAACCAAACACCGTAAATATTTCCCACACGAAGACAAATATGTTGTATGACGATAAAGAATCCTCTTTGGATATAAATAATCATTTACAGAGTAGGAACTGTCAATATGATGTCACTACAGCAAATTGCATCTTTCACCGTTAAACATCTCCGTTGTTGAACTTCAAATTAACGCGCGCGCCAACACCACGAGACATGTAACGTCACAATATTTGTCTCCCTTGACATGGACTTGAAATGAAATTGGACTGTGGTCTAGTATATCAATTAGTGCACTATTTCTTTTAAGGAAATCGATCAAATATTAAGGAAAAGAAGAAAAAAGAAACTACATGGAACCACAAGATGGATAATGTAATGCAAGGGTCTGTATATGTTCTTTTTTTTCTCTTCTTTTTTTAATTTTCTTGTTTTATATGAAAAAGCAAATATCCACAGACTTATTATCAGACTTGCATCAAACATGCATCATCCACCACCCAAACTGATATTTTTTTCTATTTTACTTTGTTTTCTTGCAATGGACAGGCATGATCTTAGCTGTTCTATGATGTCTAACTGGATCCTTGCATCAGTCTTGCATAGAATATTTTTCTAAGTCTGAAGTCTTGCATTAGTCTTGAGGTGTCCATGCACTTGATGTTGCTGCCTTGCACATTTCTTGCATTGGAAATTTGTCTAAGTCCAAACTCTTGCATCAGTCTTGACTCATTCTTGCTAGACTTGCATGTGCCTTGCATATTTTTTCGGTAAGGGTAGTGCTGACCCATCTGTGAAAATGACTACCCCATCATTCTCCAACAGTTTTAATTTCTGCCTAACAATGTGCTCCTGGTCTACTTTGCCGTTGCTGAACTCCTGACTGACTGAGCACTCCCTGAATAACTCTAACCCGTTATCCCTATACTGATAAGAGAGAAGAGAAGAGAGATGGATATCTTTCCCTCTGGGCCCTGTCAATGTGCGACTGCAGTTCTTGCACTATGGGGTCAGTGCCGCTACGTGCGAGAATTCTCGTCATTTCTTCTGCTTGTCTCATCCTGAGGTGTGTCGACTGGTGTGCAATTAGTCAGGACTTCCAGTGTTTCTGTGGATGTGGAATTGAGACATCCAGTCGCTTTTAGAAGAGCTAGTCTGTGCACCTTCTCAAAGTCCCCACATGCTTCCTTACCTGAAGCTGCCACCACAGCAATACCATACTCTAAACGGGGCAAGACCAATGTTTTGTACAAATTAACGAAGTTGGGGGTTGAACATCTAGATTTAGCTCGAGCAAAGTCAGATAGGGATCTAAGGGCACCAAAAGCTGCTGACTGTCTGGCATTGGAATGCTCAGTGAATTTGAGTTGGTCATCCAATATAACACGAAGAAGTTTTTTAGAGCGTACCATGTTAATTTTTTCCCCTTTCAGGACTAAGGTGACTTCTTTCCTTACCCGGTTCGGTGGAGCGAACAATAAACCGCAGGTTTTGTTCGCTGACATGACCATGTTCCAGTCACTACACCAAGTTTTGCCTACCGTGTCTATCTCCCCGTTTACCTCATCTACCAGAATATCTAAGTTAGGGCCACTTCTCAGGATGGTGTTATCATCTGCATACTTTGTGTGGTCAGACGAGGGACTAAGTCCTTTCGTAGCATCTGAAGTGTACACATTACACAGAGTGGGAGAGAGTACAGACCCCTGTGGGATACCCAGTTTGGACGGAAGCCATCCTGTGGACGCCTCATTGACAGTGAACTTGGACTGTCGTTCACTAAGAAATTCCGAGATATGACACAGTAACCTGCCTCTTATACCCATGTTATACAGCTTGCATATCAACCCCGCTCTCCAAACACGCTCAAAGCAGCTGTCAAAATCCATAATCACCAGAATGGCATATTCTCCCCTATTCCAAGCCTCATATATGTTTTGGACTAGGCGAGTGAGTGCATGTGTGCTTGATCTAAACTTTCTATATGACTCATTAGTGTTTGGGAGAGAGCCATCGCACTCCAATCTCCAGATGAGGCGTCTCTGAACCACCCTCTCCATGATCTTACCCAAGACACTCTCCAGGGTGATAGGTCTATATGCCCTAACAGAATGGTAATTGTCTTTACCAGGCTTTGGGAGCAGGACCTTGGGGTCCTGTTTATAGGCAATGGGTAACTTTCCCGAGCTCCAAAATAGCTGCAATATTTTGGTCAGGGTTAGTGCTAACTCTATCCCCCCTTTCTTCATCATAATTGAGAAAATTTTCTCCTCGGGACTAGGTGAGTAGTGCAAGGGGGTAGCTTCTATCGCTAGCTGAACTTCTTCAAGAGTAAGGTCAGTGTTCTCAGATGACAGCTGAGCAGGAACATCCATCTTATCTAAATCCTTAGATTCTTCTTCGACCAGCCAAGCACCTAGTTCTTCTATGGTGCTATATCAGATGGTATTGTTCTGAACTTCTAAGTTCTCTGAGCCATAAACCCCTACCATCTATTGTAGGATGTCTGTATCTTCTGCTGCAAGAGATCCATCAGCCCGTTCAATTGGCTGTATTATGTTCTTAACTTTTGGATTGATAGTTTTGTTGATAACTGGCCAAAATTTCTGTGGATCCCCGGAGTTGAGTTGGTCAATGAGGCTTTTCCAGTGTTCCTCTATCGCCTTGTCTACGGCTTCTTTAAACTCTTGTTTGGCTTTCTGTACCAGTCCATAATTGTATTGGTCATTTCTATACCTGAATCTTTTCTTCCTGGCTCTAAGATTGTTTGCTTTGGCACCTACATCTGCATTCCACCAGCTTTTGCTGTGTGGACATACAGTTTTGCGCTTAATGTTCTTATCAGCTAGTTCCAACAGGGTATGGCGAAATTTAGTATACACTGTCTCTACATCTTTCTCTGTGTCAGATAGAGCCGAGAGCCATTCGCTGAAGGCGATGTTTGTCTCGGTTTCCCAATTAGCCCAGTCGGTATTTCGAAAATCCCACTTGCTTTCCCGGAAATTTGTTTGTCGTTGACCAATCCTGAAAGTTATCAGTCTATGGTCTGTAGCCAAAAAGACCTCTTCTCTGACCGCCCATTCCGAAATATCACCTAAAACATTCTGATGACAGATACCGTATGCAAACACATGCATTCTGTTGTCATATACCCGGCAATGCACGTATCATCGATTGAATGTGAAAGAGCGATAATGACTGGTCAACAACATGAGAAAAATTGTTCAAGAATGACATAAGTTCCGAGATATTACAAAATTGGGGCTCAAAATTGAATCAAAGGGGATCACGTAGACCGCCCTCGTCATCTCATAAATATTCATGACTTGGCGTCATCGCTTCGACGGGTCCTCGTAAATATTCATGAGTCTGCGACATTGACCGAAGTCGTGGGTGAAGGAAGTGGGGGGCATACGATACCGTACTGGAAACAGTCGAAATCGATGCATTTTATAACTTTTGTCTCAAAACCATAAAAATCTTTCACATCACATCGATCTGCCTCGAATCCACGTACTATGGCAAAACAAAGTTGTCCATCTGGAGACTTTGCGTCGAAATCGCAACAACAACATCAACAACGGTAGCCGGCTGGCATACGTATAGGCCTACACCCCTTTGACTTTAGTTTAATTTCAGGTGTTCATTTACGGTGGAGCGTATGAAAAGGCGATTTACCCAATACTACACGTATACTAATCACAACGTTTGGATATTAAAATTTTAATTGATTTAATCCTAAAATCTGACATTTATTCATGATGATGAATTAAAGAAATTGGCAAAAAATTACTCCACCCTGGTCTCTCTTCAATCTGCTTCAAAAATACTTAGAAAATACTATTTCACTTTTATGATGTCATGAATTATCATAATATAATGGTAAATCAGTCATGAGATTTTGTTATTTTACTTATTTATTACTTCTGTACCGTACTCTTTCTGATAGAATCGCATTGAAACTGAATCATTTCCTCTGGAACATACATTTTGTGAATTTTTAGGCTATAAATTGTAATCCAAACAAAACTTGTTTCCGCCTATGATAACCTTTCAGGACATGACTGTCAATACACTCATCAATATGTCTGAGATAAATGCTTTCCAGTTAACAACATGTGGAATGACTATTAAGCTGTTTTGAATTGATCAGGTTAGAAGGAAAACAAGTTGCATTTTCAGCTATGAGCTATGCACGCAACTACATTTTTTTTCAAGAACAGAGACAAAGCGAACCTGTCATATAGGATAGTTTTAAAATAACTGAATATATGTTTAATTACATAATTTACAATAATGATGAATTGCTTTCTGTATTCAGATGCATCAAGCTGCTGACGAAAAAAAAAATAAGCCTACTAAGACACACTATGAACAGGGGATTTTTAAATATTATGGATACGAGCTCTGCAACCTATTGCAAGTTCGTGAGAGTTCAAGTGCCCTATTTTTCATGGATACGGATGGTGAAAATAACTTAACAGCTGTAACATAATCAGTAACTCTGGACTTCATCTGGTCTAGTATTATTTACTTATTTATTTACTTTTTTATTTTATATTTCCATGTGATATATTATGTAAGATGTGTTGTTCAGGTGTGATACTACGTCTTTATACAAGAAAGCTAGGACGGTCTACGTGATCCCATCACTAACGATGTGTCGCTCAGGTGTAATGCTACGTCAATGCACAGGAAAGGGCGGTCTACCTGATCCCCTCAGTAAAGATGTGTCGGTCAGGTGTAATAATACGTCTTTTTAAAGGAAAGGGCGGTCTACGGGATCCCCTCAGTAAAGATGTGTCGGTCAGGTGTAATAATACGTCTATATACAGGAGAGGGCGGTCTACGGGACCCCATCAGTAATGATGTGTCGCCCAGGTTGATGCTTCGTCAATATGCAGGAAAGGGCGGTCTACCTGATTCCCTCTCTAAAGATGTGTCGCTCAGGTGTAATGCTACGTTCATATACAGGAACGGGCGGTCTACGTGATCCCCTCAGTAGAGATGTGACGTTCAGGTGTAATAATACGTCTATTTACAGGAAAGGGCGGTCTACGTGATCCCCTCAACAATAATGTGTCGCTCAGGTGTAATGCTATGTCAACATACAGGAAAGGGCGGTCTACGTGATTCCCTCAGTAATAATGTGTCACTCAGGTGTAAAGCGCTACGTCAACATACAGGAAGGGCGGTCTACCTGATTCCCTCGGTAAAGATGTGTCGCTCAGGTGTAATGCTACGTTCATATACAGGAAAGGGCGATCTACGTGATCCCCTCAGTAAAGATGTGACGATCAGATGTAATAATACGTCTATAGGGCGGGCTACGTGATCCCCTCAGTAGAGATGTGACGTTCAGGTGTAATAATACGTCTATTTACAGGAAAGGGCGGTCACGTGATCCCCTCAACAATAATGTGTCGCTCAGGTGTAATGCTATGTTAACATACGGGAAAGGGCGGTCTACGTGATCCCCTCAGTAATAATGTGTCGCTCAGGTGTAATGCTACGTCAACAACAGGAAAGGGCGGTCTACGTGATCCCCTCAGTAACAATGTGTCGCTCAGGTGTAACGCTACGTCAACATACAGGAAAGGGCGGTCTACCTGATTCCCTCGGTAAAGATGTGTCGCTCAGGTGTAATGCTACGTTCATATACAGGAAAGGGCGGGCTACGTGATCCCCTCAGTAAAGATGTGTCGGTCAGGTGTAATAATACGTCTATGTAGAGGAAAGGGCGGTCTACGTGATCCCCTCAGTAATAATGTGTCGGTCAGGTGTAATAATACGTCTATGTAGAGGAAAGGGCGGTCTACCTGATTCCCTCAGTAATGATGTGTCGGTCAGGTGTAATAATACGTCTATTTACAGGAAAGGGCGGTCTACGTGATCCCCTCAGTAAAGATGTGTCGTTTAGGTGTAATAATACGTCTATATACAGGAAAGGGCGGTCTACGGGATTCCCTCGGTAAAGATGTGTCGGTCAGGTGTAATGCTACGTTCATATACAGGAAAGGGCGGTTTACGTGATCCCCTCAGTAAAGATGTGTCGGTCAGGTGTAATAATACGTCTGTGTAGAGGAAAGGGCGGTCTACGTGATCCCCTCAGTAATAATGTGTCGGTCAGGTGTAATAATACGTCTATTTACAGGAAAGGGCGGTCTGCCTGATTCTCTCTGTAAAGATGTATCGCTCAGGTGTAATGCTACGTTCATATACAGGAAAGGGCGGTCTACGGGATCCCCTCAGTAAATATGTGTCGTTCAGGTGTAATATAACGTCCATTTACAGGAAAGGGCGGTCTACGTGATCCCCTCAACAATAATGTGTCGCTCAGGTGTAAAGCTAAGTCAATATACAGGAAAGGGCGGTCTACGTGATCCCCTCAATAACGATGTGTCGCTCAGGTGTAATACTACGTCCATATACGGGAAAGGGCGGTCTACGTGATCCCCCAGTAAAGATATGTGAGTCATGCGTAATACTGCGTCTACATACAGAAAAGGGCGGTCTACGTGATCCCTCAGTAAAGATGTTTGCTCAGGTGTAATACTATAGTATTTTTCTCATAATTAGTCGCGGGTTTGAGGGCTTCTGTAAAATCAGCCGTATGGTTAAAATCAATTTCCTTTTTTAGATCGTATATAACAAAGTTATATCTATAGAATGTCATACCACTCTCCGTGATAACTGCTACAAAACTTGAGTTTTAGAGCTTTTTTGTACTACCCGGGTTAAATGCCATAAGGGTTGTTCACGTGAATCTTCACCAATACATGGTATGTCGTCATAATCTATTCCTTTTTCTCTGGCCAAAGGGAAATAGGCGGGGTGAGCTATTCAGTTCTATACATGTATATGGGAAAGTGTCCTCAATCGATGTTACCTTCACAAGGACAGGGGCAATGCCTCCATGAGTGACTGCATGAATTAAAATGACAACTTCACACGATCTTTATTTCAATGACGGTGTAATCTATGGATGGCCGTATGACCTATATTTACATTTTTATAGAAAATATCCCATTATTGATCCAGTCGATTAGAGTCGGACATCATCAACGGTATTGTAAGTGTATAGTTTAATTTGATTGCTCTCTCATTAATTACATTTGTAAACCTACGATGCGTCGAAGAGCACTGATTGAAATTCTGCCTACAAATTGAACTATTGATAGGTACAAATAACACGACGTCCTGGTGTATGAAAGCGACGTCGTCGTCCTATCACTCAACATTGTCAAAGGCGACACGCGACGCGAAAGGGCGACATCGTGTTTTGGAAGACGACGTCACCCTTTGCGTTGTCGCTCACGCTTTTGATGAGGTAATGCGGTGCACACTTTTGGTCCAACTAGATCACCATACTATTGAAGTGATACGGTTATGCTGTGTCTGAGAGGCGTCCAAATCTTTGAGGTGTCGAGGACATTAGCATAACATAGCGGCTGTACTGGTCCACCCGTATTCTCAAATCTTTCGTTCTTTGTCAACGACAATAGTTCAATCTCATGTCTTCATAACCAAACGACAAACAGAGCAACCCTTGAATGACATCTCGCCCCGCCTATTGCCCTTTGGCCAGAGAAAAAGGAATAGATTATGACGACATACCATGTATTGGTGAAGATTCACGTGAACAACCCTTATGGCATTTAACCCGGGTAGTAGAAAAAAAGCTCTAAAACTCAAGTTTTGTAGCAGTTATCACGGAGAGTGGTATGACATTCTATAGATATAACTTTGTTATATACGTTCTAAAAAAGGAAATTGATTTTAACCATACGGCTGATTTTACAGAAGCCCTCAAACCCGCGACTATAGGTGTATATACTGGAAAGGACGGTATACGTAAACCCCTCAGTAAAGATGCGTCGCTCAGGTGCGCTAACGCGTCGATGGTTTCAAATGCTCACCTGTACCCTGGAAAAAAACTGTCCACTTTCCATGTTATAGGTTGGGACAGCTGAGCCTAAGCGAAAACCGAGGAATAAATGTCCCCGTCGCATGCGTGCAAGCATAGAAATATATAGGGTATATGGTCCAGGCTGGGTACGAGTTGGTTTTAGGATTAGCTGCAGGTTTATGTTATGTTAATTTAGTCCTTTTCAAGATTGGTTGAAGCATGCAGGGCGGCGGGATTTTTCCATATGAACAGGAACAAGCATTCATATTTTCAAATCATCTTCAAGTGATCTGAACGAATTTCATAAAATTGCCAGTAATTATACAGATTGTATCATAGGAGCTAGCTGTGTAGCTGTGAGAGATCTGGTTTACATGCATGGTTTTGGCGGTCATCTTAATTGGATTTTATATGCTACATCCAAAGAACATTGTAGTGTACAAAATAAACTCATAGAATCCAGCAAACTGAATAATACAGACACAATCCTAATTCGTGCTATAAACAGAAGTTGCGAAGATCCATTATATACAGATGCTAATGAATCTAAAGCACATTGTAGAGAATCAACTTT